>CM042571.1:5125000-5177500 GCA_023630585.1 Cranoglanis bouderius
TGCAACTAATCAAGGGCTTCATTAGTTGCACCAGGTGTGCTTGAGTTGGAACACATGAAATACCTGAACTGGCTAGGAGCAGAAAATACATGAAATACCTGGACGGGGCAGAAAAAGGAAACTATCAATGGCTGCAACCAGATTTCTGAGAAGGCAGGTTGTGAAAAACCCTCGAGTGACTGCAAAAGACCTTCAGCAATACTTGGTGGCAAGAGACACTGAGATTTCAGTGAGCACAGTATGGCATGTACTAAACAAGAAGGTTTCCATGCCAGAACTCCAAGATGTACACCACTACTGACCCAAAAGCACAAGAAAAGTCGGCCTCAAATAAGCCACAGAAGTTTTGAGATTCTGTTCTGTGGAGCGATGAAACAAAACTGGAACTTTTCGGCACGATGGATCAGCGGTATGTCTGGAGAAAGAAGAATGAAGAAAGAACACTCTGTCCACAGTCAAGCATGGTGGTGGATCGGTGATGCTCTGGGGCTGCTTTGCATCCTCTAGCACTGTAAACCTGCAGCATGTGGAAGGCAAGATGGAGTCATTGAAGTATCAGGAAATCCTAGGAGAAAACATCATGCCGTCTGTGAGGAAGCTGAAGCTTGGGCATCATTGGACCTTCCAACAGGAAAATGATCCCAAGCATACCTCAAATTCCACCAAGGCTTGGTTGAAGAAGAAGTCCTGGAGTCCTGGTGCAACTAATGAAGCCCTTGCTTAGTTGCATCAGGTGTGCTTGAGACAACACCTGTTTTGCATATTTGTACTGTTGTGAGGGATTCTATTCAGGGGGTTGAATAATTTTGAGACTGGAGAAGTCATTATAAGTTGCATTTTCAGTTGAATTTGGGGAAACCGCTTGAAGCATTCGTTGTGTTGAACTATTTCAATTGCTTCTGTTTGATTTTGTTGTTTGTTTGACATTCCATCAACTAAAAAACAATGTCAAGAAATGGCTGTCCTTCCTTGTGTGACAGCAAGACAAATAAAGATATTTGCAACACTTGTACTATCCATGGCTCTATCCATGTTCATCTTCACTTTAGCTTCAGCTTCTTCAAATGTCTTTTTTGATCCTAAATTGGGGTCAGTGATGGCAAACTCCATTCTTACAGAAAATGAATAAATGACTGAAAACCGATAAGATTTTATGTAGTAGAAAATGTAACTGATTTGACTCACATGCCATTCTGGCTCTGTCCTTCATACCTAAAGTTCTGGCTCTGTCGTTCACACCTAAAGCCCTAGGTGACAGGCAGACAGTTTGTTGTCTTTTTAGTTTGTATTTTTTGCTTGTAATTTATTTAGTTATTATTTACTTGAAGGGAAAAAACCTCAGGTTAAAACTTAAAGCATTTTTCAGAAATACTTGAAATATACATATACATTTGTTTTAATTTATTTTAATATTTAACTTTAGAAATAAGAAGTGTGTGTTGTTCAATTAGCATGTTTTTGTGTTTTGCTTTGGTACATAAATTGGTACCGAGTACTGTGGAATTTTACTGGTATTGGTACCGACAACTGAAATTTTGGTACCGTGACAACCCTAGACTGCACTGTTATACAAAAGTAATACACTTTGGTATAAATTATTTTCATAAAACACAATCAATATTACATTATATGGATACCGGTTATAGATTTTCCATAAAACAGAAAGCTTGTTTAGAAGTTACTATTAGTGTCTTTTGAGGAATCTTGACTAGACTAGATGATTCTGATCAGTTTGTCAATATATATTTTATTTATTTATTCATTTGTGTGTCACAATATACTGACACACGCACCAGTTTTTAAAATGAGTAACAGTGATGAAGATCAGCATTCCTTCACATTAATGCTTGGCAGGTCTGACGAGTTCAAACATTTTCATGTTAATTTTAGCTTCCCAACATCCACACGCCTTTTCTTTAGTAGAAATTGGGTACATTCATCTGCATACCTGTATAAAGTGAAAAGTGATTTAGCAAACAGTTTAAAAATAAATAAATAAATTGACTGCAAAATACGAGTTCATGGGAAAAATACTCACGTTTCTCTCTTCCGCTTGTCCTAGTGAAGGCTGATGCATTTGATGACATTTGCATCCTTTTTTTTCAAAATAGAGATCAGAGTTTTACTGGCACAGTCACCTTTTTTACAGATGATATCTACTAATTCTCCAGTCATGTCCTTTGTCCCTTGGTGAGCCTGCAGAATCTCATGTGCTTCCCTGTCGGTAAGAACTTGAGGGTTTGCATCCTTGAGATCTTTAATGAGATCCTTAAGGAGAGCTTCGTTAACTCCATTAATGAGGTCAAGCCGGGCTTTCGAAAGCGCCACTGTTTTAAAAGGGTCAGCAAAAAGTAAAAATATTCAGTGTTGCAATTTATGGCTTTGTGATTACATTTCAGATAATCATGAGAGCACATTCTTTTTTTTTTTCTTTTTTTTTTTATTTCTTGACATATTTGTGCTAATGTTAATTTAAAGAGACTCACCCGCCATGTTCCGTTCTCAGTGAAATTCACAAAAGTTGTGTTTGCATGTAGGAGGGATTTATGTTTCCACTGTAAGTAAATGTGTAGGTGGTACAGAAAGAGGAAGTAGATAAATAGACTGATAAAGATATGTTCCGGGTTTTATCATACCAAAGAATTTTGCTTTGTACAAAATTATTTCTAGTACTTCTGACAGTAATGTCAGCTGCATGGTTTATATTAATGTGCTCGTTCTAATACGTTATAAGAACAACTTACACAGGGACTTGTATGGTGGATGCTCCGCATGTATTGTATATACAAATGTATTTAAAACATCTGTACTTCTTGATGTGGTGATGTGTTCTCTGTAAGGAGAACATTTATTTAACATTTATGTAAGGAATCTCCAGTGTCAGCGATTTGTAACAGTTAGAGGTAAAGCTGTTCCTTTAAGTTTTCCACCATGGGAAAGTCTTTAACTTTAAAATAACGAAAAAAAGGTGAGGGTAGTGAAGGAGTGTTTATCGCTGTTATAATGTAAGTGCTAGAGACAGACATTCCGCAACATTAAATGAAACTATAAATGGATGAAATGTACAAAGTTTTGTTCTTTAATTAATCAATCAAACAATTCATTTATTAATTTCCAACACAAACCCATAAATTAAGATAAACAAAACTATTCAATTATGAATTATGATAAAAGAAATTGCACTGTGTAAACAGAGGATGGGCCAGTCTGTCTGCGCATAGCTGTAAATCTATATCTACAGTATATCTATATCTATATCAAGTCAGTACAAAAAACATTTAGATTCCCAAACATTAGTTTTCTAGCACAAAGTTGAATGTTACAGAAAAATGTTTGTATGTCATTAAAGAAAGCAGCATATTACGTAAGAGACATTTTCCAGACAAAAAACACAATGAAGGCTGCTGGGTTTTGCTGCAAAAATAAGAAGCGAGTGCGAAAGTCAAAGTCTCCAGAAGAACTGTGTCTGGTTCTGCAAGATGCTCAATAAAACTTACCAGCTCATTTCCTTATAAAACTGTACTAATTGTACCGGAGACTACTATTTTTATTTAATTTTTTTATTTTTTTTGTCACACCAAATATTGGCTTTGTTTCATTTACTACTGTTTACTGCTCTTTACGGTACTTTTTTAATGTAGAAACATTTAATTTCTTTATTTTGAAGGCATCTTTGCTCTACAGCATTTCTTTGCATGTGCCTAAAACGTTTACACAGTACTGTATATTGTTAGATACTTTTATTGGCATAGAAGTGAGTCAAAATAAGTTCCACTTCAGCTTTTTTGACTTTACTCTTATTGTTCATTTCAGGCTCCCAGCTGTCGGTTCGTACTTTATGGTGATCAATTCACACTCGAGCATGAAGAAAATCAGCCTTTCCAAGATTATTATAAAGCAGGCAGAAAATTTTGGTTCGGTTTGGCTTCTGCAAACATTTACATACAACTTTAATAAAAGATAGATAAATGAGACCCATTGTCAGTAGCTTCTCTGCTACATTTACTTAAAGATAAGCTAAAGGTTTCTGACACAAGCTACATAATCATCCCCCTGTTACTGGGATCTGAATGAAACAGACTTTGTTGTGTAGCACTTTGTCAACTACATGTTACTACATGTCAAAACACATTCTCACTTGTGTGTGTGTGTGTGTGTGTGTGTGTGTGTGTGTGTGTGTGTGTGTGTGTGTGTGTGTGTGTGTGTGTTGTATTGCTGAGTCAAAGCAAGAAAAGTATGTACCACTGCAAGAAAACAATTGTCCTTTACTTTCTTTTTTTTTTTTTTACTTCTTTTACTTTCGCTTGAATCTCTTTCAGTTTTAAGGAAAATTGAAATTCTAAGGAATAATATGAAATTATTAAACACATATGATTATAGACTTTCCATAAAACGGTAAATACACACATGTGTAGAAGTTAGTTAGTATTAGTTATAGAAAAAGGACTTGAAAGGAATTGTGGATGGAAAATAAATAGTGGGAAAACACCCACTTCAGAAAGAGAGCAGATCATTTACAGAAAGACTAAAATAATAAACGATTATGAGCAGTTTGTCAAAATGTATTATTTATTTATTTATTTATTTGTGTGCCACAACATACTGACACAGGCATGAGTTTTTTTAATAAGTAAAAGCAATGAAGATCAAATTTCCTCCACGTTCTTGTTTGGCAGGTCTGGCGAGTTCAAATGTTTCCAGCCCCAAATTTTTTTAACATAAATTGGCTTCATTAAACACCAAACCTGTAGAAAATGAAGAGTGATTTAGCAAACATAATAATAATAATAATAATAATAATAATAATAATAATAATAATAATAATAATAATAATAATAAAAGAAGAAGAAGAAGAAGAAGAAGAGGAAAAATAATACAATTTCACGATTTTACTTGAACATGACTCACGTTTATCTTGGTGTCCGTCGACGTCAAGGTGGAGGTCAAGGTGGAGGTCTTCGGCGATTTCTGGAGCTTTCATTTTCAAAATATCACACATAAATTTACTGGCCTGGTTACCTTTTTTACACACCATATCTACTAGTAGTCCGGTCTTATCCTCTGTCACTTTCTGAGCCTGCAGAATCTCATTTGCTTCCCTGTTGGTAAGAACTGGGGGGTCTTTATCCCTGAGACCATCAATGAGATCCTTAAGGAGAGCTTCATTAACTTTGTCAATGAGGGGAAGCCGGGCCTTTGAAAGTTTGCCTGCTTTAAAAGGGTCAGCATGAAGAAAAATATTCAATGTTGCAATTTAAGGCTTTGTGAGTAATTTCAGATAGTCATGCCAACCCTTTTTTTTGTATCTGTGTGCGTTAAGGTATGTTTAAAGAGACTCACCTGCCATGTTCCGTCCTCAGTGAAATCTAAAGTTGTGTTGGCATGCAGGAGGGATTTATATTTCCACTGTATGGCGGTGTGTAAGTGGATAGTCATGCGGAAAGAGGAGGTGATAAAGACCTGTTCAAATGTCTTTCATACCAAAGATATCTCTGTATAAAACTGTCTGTTAGTTCTATTTCTGGAGACCACTCGAATAAAACATTTAGAATTATACCACAGTGCTGTTCAATGCTCAATTCAAACTGG
Organism: Cranoglanis bouderius; assembly: GCA_023630585.1. Taxonomy (NCBI): domain Eukaryota; kingdom Metazoa; phylum Chordata; class Actinopteri; order Siluriformes; family Cranoglanididae; genus Cranoglanis; species Cranoglanis bouderius. The sequence goes on from CM042571.1 coordinate 5,130,590, forward strand.
TCAGAAGGTTTTGATTAATTTTCTATAACAGCAGCTCTGAGAGTAGTGTCAGCTACACGGTTTATATTAATGCACTCGTTCTAATAGGTAACTTACATAGGGACTTGCATGGTGGAAAACAGGAGCTAGTGACAGACATTCCACAACAATAAATATAACTATAAACAGATAAAACATACAATGTGTTGTTTTTTAATTCATTAATTACTTATCCAGTATAAACTGTAATCATTAAATCATTCAAATGCCTTGTTCAAATTATTTAAAACTTGAAAACTACAGATTTCCCCGAACTGAAATATGTTTCATGTATCTCAACCACAAGTGATTCCTAGCATTAAAAAGAGAGAGAGAGAGAGAGAAAAGTTAGAAAATTGCTTTAAAACCTTTCATTCCAGTTCCTCTGAAAGATGCCCCACCTACTTCTGCACTTATAACCTAGTCTAATTGGGGAATAAACAATATTACTGACAAATTTTAAAGAATTATAAGTTTACAATAGGAAATTCTCATTTTGATTATAGGCATCATAGGCATATAGATCATAGGCATGTGTGTGTGTGTGTGTGTATGTGTGTGTGTGTGTGTGTGTGTGTGTGTGTGTGTGTGTATACATATATGTGTATGTGTAACACTTTTTACAATACAATTTTACAAAACAATGCCACCTACTGGGAATATTGCGATATATATATATATATATATATATATATATAAAATCTTCTCTGAGTGTGCAGTTCGCAATATTCCCAGTAGGTGGCATTGTTTTGTAAAATTGTATTGTAAAAAGTATATATATATATATATATATATATATATATATATATATATATATATATATATATATATATATATATATATATATATATATATATATACAAATTTCCAAAAATGTTCTACTTGGGACCATTTTTTTTTTGTGTGTGTTTAATTTCTTAGTCTTTTCTTTATTTACTCGTACACATAGATTTATGTGCAGTTCACAATATATATATATATATATATATATATATATATATATATATATATATATATATATATATATATATATATATATATATATATATTGTGTGTGTGTGTGTATACTGAACAAAATTATAAACGCAACTTCTGTTTCTGCCCCCATTTTTCATGAGCTGAACTCAAAGATCTAAGACTTTTTCTATGTACACAAAAGGCCTATTTCTCTCAAATATTGTTCACAAATCTGACTAAATCTGTGTTAGTGAGCACGTCTCCTTTGCCGAGATAATCCATCCACCTCACAGGTGTGGCATATCAAGATGCTGATTAGACAGCATGATTATTAATCAAGCCACAATAAAAGGCCACTCTAAAATGTGCAGTTTTATCACACAGCACAATGCCACAGATGTCGCAAGTTTTGAGGGAGCGTGCAGTTGGCATGCTGACTGCAGGAATGTCCACCAGAGCTGTTGCCCGTGAATTGAATGTTCATTTCTCTACCATAAGCCGTCTCCAAAGGCGTTTCAGAGAATTTGGCAGTACATCCAACCGGCCTCACAACCGCAGACCACATGTAACCACACCAGGCCAGGACCTCCATATCCAGCATCTTCACCTCCAAGATCGTCTGAGACCAGCCACCCAGACAGCTGCTGCAACAATCGGATTGCATAACCAAAGAATTTCTGCACAAACTGTCAGAAACCGTCTCAGGGAAGCTCATCTGCATGCTCGTCGTCCTCATCGGGGTCCCAACCTGACTGCAGTTCGTCGTCGTAACCGACTTGATTGGGCAAATGCTCACATTCGTTGGCGTCTGGCACTTTGGAGAGGTGTTCTCTTCACGGATGAATCCCGGTTTTCACTGTACAGGGCAGATGGTAGACAGCGTGTAGGGCATCATGTGGGTGAGCGGTTTGCTGATGTCAACGTTGTGGATCGAGTGGCCCATGGTGGCGGTGTGGTTATGGTATGGGCAGGTGTATGTTATGGACAACGAACACAGGTGCATTTTATTGATGGCATTTTGAATGCACAGAGATACCCTGACAAGCTCAGGTTGCAGCATGATAATGCATGGCCCCATGTTGCAAGGATCTGTACACAATTCCTGGAAGCTGAAAACATCCCAGTTCTTGCATGGCCAGCATACTCACCGGACATGTCACCCATTGAGCACCCCCCCCCCCCCCCCCGTGGACCCCCCAATACAGTAAAACTGCACATTTTAGAGTGGCCTTTTATTGTGGCCAGCCTAAGGCACACCTGTGCAATAATCATGTTGTCTAATCAGCATCTTGATATGCCACACCTGTGAGGTGGATGGATTATCTCGGCAAAGGAGAAGTGCTCACTAACACAGATTTAGACAGATTTGTGAACAATATTTGAGAGAAATAGGCCTTTTGTGTACATAGAAAAAGTCTTAGATCCTTGAGTTCAGCTCATGAAAAATGGGGCAGAAACAAAAGTGTTGCGCTTATAATTTTGTTCAGTATATATATACAGGTGCATCTCAATAAATTAGAATGTCATGGAAAAGTTCATTTATTTCAGTAATTCACCTCAAATTGTGAAACTCGTGTATTAAATAAATTCAGTGCACACAGAGTGAAGTAGTTTAAGTCTTTGGTTCTTTTAATTGTGATGATTTTGGCTCACATTTAACAAAAACCCACCAATTCACTATCTCAACAAATTAGAATACTTCCTAAGACCAATAAAAAAAAACATTTTTAGTGAATTGTTGGCCTTCTGGAAAGTATGTTCATTTACTGTACATGTACTCAATACTTGGTAGGGGCTCCTTTTGCTTTAATTACTGCCTCAATTCGGCGTGGCATGGAGGTGATCAGTTTGGGGCACTGCTGAGGTGGTATGGAAGCCCAGGTTTCTTTGACAGTGGCCTTCAGCACATCTGCATTTTTTGGTCTCCTGTTTCTCATTTTCCTCTTGACAATACCCCATAGATTCTCTATGGGGTTCAGGTGTGGTGAGTTTGCTGGCCAGTCAAGCACACCAACACCATGGTCATTTAACCAACTTTTGGTGCTTTTGGCAGTGTGGGCAGGTGCCAAATCCTGCTGGAAAATGAAATCAGCATCTTCAAAAAGCTGGTCAGCAGAAGGAAGCATGAAGTGTTCCAAAATTTCTTGGTAAACGGGTGCAGTGACTTTAGTTTTCAAAAAACACAATGGACCAACACCAGCAGATGACATTGCACCCCAAATCATCACAGACTGTGGAAACTTAACACTGGACTTCAAGCAACTTGGGCTATGAGCTTCTCCATCCTTCCTCCAGACTCTAGGACCTTGGTTTCCAAATGAAATACAAAACTTGCTCTCATCTGAAAAGAGGACTTTGGACCACTGGGCAACAGTCCAGTTCTTCTTCTCCTTAGCCCAGGTAAGACGCCTCTGACGTTGTCTGTGGTTCAGGAGTGGCTTAACAAGAGGAATACGACAACTGTAGCCAAATTCCTTGACACGTCTGTGTGTGGTGGCTCTTGATGCCTTGACCCCAGCCTCAGTCCATTCCTTGTGAAGTTCACTCAAATTCTTGAATCGATTTTGCTTGACAATCCTCATAAGGCTGCGGTTCTCTTGGTTGGTTGTGCATCTTTTTCTTCCACACTTTTTCCTTCCACTCAACTTTCTGTTAACATGCTTGGATACAGCACTCTGTGAACAGCCAGCTTCTTTGGCAATGAATGTTTGTGGCTTACCTAGTGAACCAAACTGAGAGACCATTTTGAAGGCTCAGGAAACCTTTGCAGGGTTGATTGAGTTGATTAGCTGATTGGCATGTCACCATATTCTAATTTGTTGAGATAGTGAATTGGTGGGTTTTTGTTAAATGTGAGCCAAAATCATCACAATTAAAAGAACCAAAGACTTAAACTACTTCAGTCTGTGTGCATTGAATTTATTTAATACACGAGTTTCACAATTTGAGTTGAATTACTGAAATAAATGAACTTTTCCATTGTTAGGTCGCGCAAGAAGCGCGACTTCAATCCCCAGAACTCTTATCCACACACTCCACACTACACTTCCCAGCAAGCTCGGCGGCCTACAAACATGGCCGCCAGGGACTACAACACCCACACACTACCTCGGTCACAATCACCCTCGTTCTAATCCCGCGCACCTGTCTTCTATTTTCACTAACACGTTATTTAAGGACTTTTGTGTTACAGGGCTAACGCGAAGTATCGTTTGTTTCTTCCAAATCGACTGAGCTACTTCATTCTGGACTGATTCTCACGGCATTTGAAACTAAGCTAAGTACCTTGGACTCCGACTTCATCTCAAGCCCTCTTTCTATTTTACACATCTCTGTGATAGGTTTGCTTGCACAAGTGTTTGATTTTCTGTTAGCGCAAATAGCTAGCACACTTTATTTAGTCACCGCTATTTTGTTGTATGGGTTCTCTGTTGGATGCTGTTTTCTCCGTTTGATTTTGCCGTAGTAAAGTGTGTGTCCTTTTTTTTACTGCTAGCGCTAACACTTTTGAGAGTGTGTTTAATCTTGATCACGTTATCCTGCGAAGACTCGAAGCCTTCTATAAACCTGTTGTTTGCCCTGTGTCCTTTTCACATGTGTGCTGAATAAACTGACGAAGTTTTTGACCGCAACTGTGTCCAGCTTACTTCTGGTGCTGTAACAGAATACTTCGCCTCGACATGGACGCAGCGGAGGAAATTCGTCAAGCAATCGCAGCACACGGTCAAATTATCAACGCGCAACAACAACGCTTGGGAGAAATGGATCAGAGTCTTCAACTTCTCTCTCAAGTCACGGCTACAGCAACGCAGCGCGCCGCTCCCACATCCTTTTCTACGCCTCGACTGCCTATGCCCTTACCCGATAAGTACAACGGTGACACTGGTTTATGTAAGGGTTTCATCTTACAATGCTCCTTATACTTTGACTGTTGTGGGGAAATGGGGGATCATGAGAAAGTGGCGCGATTCATCTCCTTACTAACAGGCAAGGCTTTAAGGTGGGCGGCGGCAGTAAGAGAACGAGGCGGAGATGCGGTGGCTTCCTATGACACCTTCGTCTCCATGTTCCGGCGAGTGTTCGACCACGCCCCCGATCACCAGGAAGTCGGGGAACGGCTCCTAACACTGAGGCAAGGCTCACTTCGAGTGGCGGATTACGCGTTAGAATTTCGGACTATCGCTGCGGGTAGCGGCTGGAATGACGTGGCGTTAAAAGCTGTCTTCCGTCAGGGCCTTAATCCCGCCATAATCACTGAGATGGCCTGCCGCGATGAGCCTCTTAACCTGGACTCGTTAATTGATCTCGCCATTCGTCTCGATCAACTTCTCTACAGCCGTAGGCATCCATCTCAGCACCCTGAACCAACCCGACTCCCCGCTAGCGACGAACCCATGCAAATCGGCCATGCTAAACTGGACCCCAACGAGAAAGAAAGGAGACGCCGAGAGAACCTATGTCTCTACTGTGGCCGCGCTGATCACTCTCTTCACTCCTGCCCTGTCCGCCCCACAAGCTTAACTCCGACGAGGGGCGGACAACGCACCCATTCAACCCCGGTGAGTCAGATTCCTGATGTTACTTCATGTTCTTTTACTTTACCCGTCTACCTTGAACATTCAGGTGCCTGTACTCTTGTTACAGCCATGCTCGACTCCGGAGCAGCGGGCAACTTCATTGACGAGGAAATAGTGTGTCAGCTTGACCTCGACACTCGTCCCCTACCTCAGCCGCTAAAGATCCAGGCCATCGACGGTACGCCCATCGGAAACATCACCCGCCACACACACACCCTGGGGCTTCGTGTCAGCGCTCTCCACCACGAAGAATTATCCTTCTGGGTCATCAAATCTACCCGATACCCCGTGGTTTTGGGCTTACCGTGGCTGAGAAAACATAACCCTCACATTTCCTGGGCCAACCAACAAATACTCAACTGGTCACCCTTCTGTCACCAACAATGCCTCAACACCCTATCACTCACTGTCGCCACTACATCCGTTGAAAGCCCTGAAAACGCACCCACCGTCTGTATACCCCACGAATATAACGATCTTAAGGAGGTATTTAGTAAACTCAGGGCTAGCGGTCTTCCACCCCACCGTTCTTATGACTGTTCCATAGACCTCCTGCCGGGTATGACTCCGCCACGTGGACATATATATCCCCTGTCCCAAGCAGAACATAAAGCCATGTCCGAATACATTCAGGAGGCTCTCCAACAGGGATATATTCGCCACTCCACCTCCCCGGCAGCAGCCAGCTTCTTTTTCGTGGCCAAGAAAGGAGGGGGCCTTCGGCCTTGCATTGACTACCGAGGGCTCAACCGCGCCTCGGTGAAATATCCCTACCCTCTTCCACTCGTCCCTTCCGCCTTAGAACAACTTCGTGAAGCCCGATATTTCACCAAGTTGGACCTCCGTAGCGCGTACAACCTGGTGCGTATCCGGGAAGGGGATGAGTGGAAGACTGCCTTCAGCACAACAACAGGTCACTACGAATACCTCGTAATGCCGTATGGGCTAACTAACGCGCCCTCAGTATTCCAATGCCTAATTAATGACGTACTGAGAGACATGTTAGGAAAATTCGTGGTGGCCTATATTGACGACATTTTGATTTACTCCCCCAACTACAAACTCCACGTATCTCAAGTACGCCAGGTTCTCACACGCCTACTAGAAAATGGACTATATGTAAAGGCAGAAAAGTGTGAATTCCACACTAATACTACGACCTTCTTAGGTTACGTCATTAGCCCCGAGGGAGTGGCCATGGACAAAAGTAAGGTCACGGCGGTAACACAATGGCCCACTCCTACTACCATCAAGGAGCTCCAAAGCTTCTTAGGTTTCGCCAACTTCTACCGACGCTTTATCCGGGGTTTTAGTTCGATTGCCCTACCCCTTACTTCTCTGTTGCGGGGCGGTCCCCGCCGTCTGGTTTGGAACCACGAGGCCGAGGGGGCATTCTCCAGACTCAAAACGGCTTTCACCACGGCTCCTATCCTCAAGCACCCAGACCCTTCCTGTCCCTTCGTAGTAGAAGTAGATGCCTCTGAGGCGGGGGTGGGGGCCGTATTATCCCAACGTCTAGGGGAAAAACCAAAACTTCACCCCGTCGCTTTCTTTTCGAAAAAGCTATCGCCGGCAGAACAGAATTATGACGTGGGAGATCGTGAACTGCTAGCTATAAAATTAGCTTTGGAGGAGTGGCGACACTGGCTAGAGGGGGCAGAACACCCGTTTACCGTTTTCACAGATCACAAGAACTTAGAATATCTGCACACAGCCAAACGACTAAACCCTCGCCAAGCACGTTGGTCTTTGTTTTTCGCACGGTTTCAGTTTACCCTTTCTTATCGCCCCGGGTCTAAGAACCACAAGGCGGACGCCCTTTCCCGACTCCACACTAGGGATTCACCACCTTCCAAACCCGACCACATCCTGCCTCCCTCCTGTTTTGTCGGTAATGTGCACTGGGAGTTCGACAATTTACTTCACAAATTCCCACGTAGGTACGTACCGTCTGCTTGTCCTCCCACAAAATTGTTTGTCCCTTCTACCTACAGAACCCGATTAATAAGATGGGCTCACACGGTTCCCGGTACCGCTCACCCCGGTTCCCTACGCACATACCACCTTTTGTCCCACAAGTACTGGTGGCCCAACATGGCCCAAGAAGTACTACAGGCGGTCAAATCTTGTGACATCTGCGCCCAAACTAAGGTACCCAGAACCTTCCCTGCCGGCAAACTCATGCCACTACCCACTCCTCAACGACCTTGGTCACACCTTGCAGTAGACTTCATCACGGACCTCCCCAATTCTCTAGGCCACACCACCGTTTTTGTTATTTTAGATCGGTTCTCCAAATCCCTCCGTCTAATTTCCTTGCCCAATCTACCATCAGCCTTCCACACAGCAGAACTTATATTCTCGCATGTATTTCGTTATTTTGGGATCCCCGAAGACATAGTTAGCGATCGGGGACCGCAGTTCATATCTCGCGTATGGTCCGGCTTTATGGGTAAATTGGGAGTGAATGTGAGCCTTACGTCGGGATACCACCCCGAATCCAACGGGCAAGCGGAACGGGTTAACCAAGAAGTCGGAAGGATGCTCCGTTCGTTCTGTCACAAAAATCCCTCTGATTGGGCCCGCTTCCTGCCCTGGGTGGAATACGCCCAGAACTCACTCCGCCATTCTGCCACTAACCTGACCCCATTCCAATGCGTGCTAGGTTATCAGCCCCCTCTATTTCCGTGGGACGCCACGGCCACGGACGCACCAGCCGTAAACGAATGGTTTGACCGCAGTGAACAGGTCTGGGCAAGCACCCATAGGAGACTAAAACAAGCAGCCTCAAAATCAAAGGCCCAAGCGGATCGCCACCGACAGGTAACACCACGCTACCAACCCGGTGAACGGGTATGGCTCTCCACCCAAAACTTGCACCTCAAACATCCCTGCCAGAAGCTCTGTCCTCGTTATCTCGGCCCCTTCAAAGTCATCAGGCCCATCAATGAGGTAACCTACAGACTAGCCATCCCCAAACACTGGCGCATTTCCCCCTCGTTTCACGTTTCTCTCCTGAAACCCTTCCACACAGGCATCCTCACCTCTCAAAACCCGTCCAATCCACCTCCCCCACAGGAAGTTGACGGACAACCGGCCTATCAAATTCATCAGATTCTAAAATCCCGGCGACGTCAAGGTAAACTTCAGTACCTCATTGACTGGGAGGGGTACGGGCCCGAGGAACAGAGCTGGGTGGCGGCCAAGGACATGCTGGACCCTGAAATGGTGGACGAATTTCACCGCATCCATCCAGAATACCCAAAACCTAGACCCAGAGGTCGTCCCAGGCAGGGAGAGGCTCCCGGAGTGAGCCCTTTGGGGGGGGGCTCTGTTAGGTCGCGCAAGAAGCGCGACTTCAATCCCCAGAACTCTTATCCACACACTCCACACTACACTTCCCAGCAAGCTCGGCGGCCTACAAACATGGCCGCCAGGGACTACAACACCCACACACTACCTCGGTCACAATCACCCTCGTTCTAATCCCGCGCACCTGTCTTCTATTTTCACTAACACGTTATTTAAGGACTTTTGTGTTACAGGGCTAACGCGAAGTATCGTTTGTTTCTTCCAAATCGACTGAGCTACTTCATTCTGGACTGATTCTCACGGCATTTGAAACTAAGCTAAGTACCTTGGACTCCGACTTCATCTCAAGCCCTCTTTCTATTTTACACATCTCTGTGATAGGTTTGCTTGCACAAGTGTTTGATTTTCTGTTAGCGCAAATAGCTAGCACACTTTATTTAGTCACCGCTATTTTGTTGTATGGGTTCTCTGTTGGATGCTGTTTTCTCCGTTTGATTTTGCCGTAGTAAAGTGTGTGTCCTTTTTTTTACTGCTAGCGCTAACACTTTTGAGAGTGTGTTTAATCTTGATCACGTTATCCTGCGAAGACTCGAAGCCTTCTATAAACCTGTTGTTTGCCCTGTGTCCTTTTCACATGTGTGCTGAATAAACTGACGAAGTTTTTGACCGCAACTGTGTCCAGCTTACTTCTGGTGCTGTAACATCCATGACATTCTAATTTATTGAGATACACCTGTATGTGTATATATATATATATAAAAGCTTCTCTGAGTGTGCAGTTCGCAATATATCCAGTAGGTGGCAGCATGGTATTGTAAAATTTTATTGTAAATAGTGTTTCTCTATTATAAAGATTTCAAAGTAGAGCTATGTCTGGAAGTTAAGAACACATAACTACTTTACTTTTTTAGTAAAGATGTATGTAAATGTTTGGGTAAGCCAAACCAAACAAAGATTTTTCACAGGATTTACAATAGTTTCAAAAATGCTTGATCACCTGTAAAGTACAAAGTGTGTACAGCGCATTTGCATATAGTGACGCCCACAAAACTCCAAAAAGTTCAAGTGCAAAAAGCAATCCTCGTGCTCCAAGAGAAACTGGATGATATTGATCTTGAGAAAAGGGGAAGGCAGAAAAATGTGAAACATCCATAATCAGTAAATGTTTCACTGTATTTTCATGTTTGTTTTCTTGAGTTCGGTTGTTCCACTGGGTCGGAGTCACTCTATGTTGTTGAGGAACTAGCAGAAGTAGATGGACAGAGAAATTTGTCCATTTTAATTGCTGAACTCCTAATGAAGCATGTCAGAATTGTGAAAAATACTAAAATAGCATGTACACTCTTCATTTAAATGTGTCTCCTTCATCGTAGTTAGAGAGATATTCATAAAGAAAGGTGCTGTGTAAATTAAATGCATCATCATACATTGAATTGAACATTGAAAAAATGATCATGAACCCTTTTTAGGGTTATTTGTGTTTTTTTTTTTATTATTCTTTGTCAGGAGCAGAATCAGCCAATTCAATGCAAATATTAACCAATTCATTCGTCAGTTGAATGAAACCTGCATTGGGGTGGGTATTTCCTGTCTGCATGAGGTAATAAAAAAACAGGCGAGCCGTTTTCTGTTTCTTCAGTGACACAACACAAATCCAACAAGTTTTACAAACAACATGCTTATTACACGTATGAAATAATTACTACTACTTACATTCATAATGTAAAAATTCTCCTGAAATTTGAAAATGAGGTGCCAAACAAGGTGGATCTCATGAATCTGTTGTGTTACCATGATACAAAAATACTAAAAATGCTTGCTGTAGAGTTTGTAAATCATGCACTCAGATGATTGAAACCCGTGCAACTGGCATTTCCTTCTCATCTGTGGTTATAAAGTGGTGAGCCTGAGTTTCCTCAGCTGCTGTTTTTTTTTTTTTTTTCATGCAGAGAAAAAACCCACAACAACCCTGTTATTATACAGTGATACCAAGGCACCCTGGTTCTAATACATGTAACATATTTATCTCCTATACGGAATTGAATCAGTGTGGATTATTAAAGGTTAAATTAAGTAAAATTGTGAAGGTGGAGAAGCTTCTTTAATGGAGCAGCACTGTTCAGTTTGTTAGACTTTGGAGGCAAGGAAATGTGATAAAAACAAGTGATTGTGATATCAGTTTTAATTGAAGTTAAATTAAGTGCTTAATTTAACTAACTACAACTGACTGGTGAAACATCAGGTTTTCAGTTTGGCATCAAAGTAGCAAAATATTTTCTCCTGGTAGAAAATAAAGATACATGACACTAACAGTAAAACAGCAAAATGAACGATAAACTATATTTAATGCTCCAAATATTCGTATTTGTATTCATATTTAACTGGAAGTAGGCATGGTCTATATCAGAAGAATTGTTTTTAATGAGGACCCTACTGCTATGCCCAAAAACCACTAGAAACACTGAAATAAATAATGACGGAGAACTATAATTTAAGAACAACAAGGAACAATGGAATGAACGTTTCTGGAGACCCCTGCAAAGATGTGCTGCCACAATCCTGCAGATCCCCTCAATACAGATTTTCGAACTATTTAAACATCCATCCATTTTTCATACCGCTTATCCTACACAGGGTTGCCTGGAGCCTATCCCAGGGAACTCGGGGCACAAGGCAGGGGACACCCCGGACGGGGTCCCGACTGGTCATTTGAATTGACTGAGTTTAATCCAAAGCTCTAGAATTATAGGAATTGTGGCATCCAGTGATTTAGTAGTTAGATATTACTATTACTATTTTATTACAAAATTTTTGCTATTACTTACATTAAAAAATAATTGACTAATATTGTAAGCAAGGATTTATTATTGTAAGATAAACATGCAATAGCACATGCACAATCATGGATCTAATGATCTTATGGCTTTTATTTGGGCTACTCACTCATTCACTCGTTCACTCACTCTCAGTAACTGCTTTATCCTGATTTACACACATTAGATGTGAGTTGGGAATACACCAGGGCATCATGCACAGACACATTCACACACTCATTCACACATGGAGCAATTTATCTCAGTCAATGCACCTACTGGCATGTTTTTGGAAGGAGGGAGGAAACCAGAGAACCCTGAGGAAACCCACGTGGACACTGGAACAACGTGAAATTCCACACACAGTAACCCGAGCTCAGGATCGAATGTGTTATTTGATCAAATGATCAACAGTGCAAATGTTTAAGGAAAACATATGATGTCTGTAGTAAAGCAGATTTAGAGATTTCTTTACAAAACATAAAATGGAAGAAAAAATAAAAATAAAAAAAAGTTACAGCTAATGGCTTATAACGGAATCTCACATCATCCAATATGGCAGACGCACTGGCATACGTTAGTAGCTAGCAACAACAGCTAAGATGGCGTCTACTGTACAATAAAAAAAAAAAAAATCAACATGTTCTTTGTGTATGTAGTCCGTACAGGATGTCGCAGAGTTGTGATGACGTCACATGAGACGTTTTGGCCGAAATTTGCAAAAAATCTACGGTAAATATGAATATATTGCAAGCTCCTCCGAATATTGCGGGGTTTGCTTGATTTTGTGTTAATTTCTGCGATCGCAAAATCGCTAAATCCGGGTAGGACTGTATAGTTAACAGTTCTTAGCTTCCTAAACCCTTTCTAATAAGGAACCACTCTGTTTAAGGGTTCTACATAGTACCTTTATAGGTTCCCCCCAGAGGGACATTTCTACCTAGGGGTGGGAAATACAGCAAAAATATCATGTCATGAAATGAAAATTCAACAAAACTTCAAGCTCAGAGACTTCTTTTATCAAAATTTCTCCCCAACAATTAAGTTTTAACAAGGAACGTTTCAACAAGGAATAATTTCACAATTGTGTTATAACAAGTAACAAAGGAGTTACAAAAGCACTGATATCTGATGATCCCTACAGTACTCAGAGAAAATGGATCATGATGTCATGAAAATAATCAGCGACAGGATGAAGTGACGTGACCTGATGCAAAGCAGAGTTACTGTTACCATCCCGATGTTTATCATTTTTGTCTTATCCTTCTTATACCACAGCAACTTGCTGACAGTTACAACTGTTCATTAAATAAAGAATGACACGCCATACTTGTTATCCTTTTCGTACCATTAATTTAATGCGACACAAGTACGTCCATGTTATCACTTACGTTATAACAGCTATAAACTTTAAACAGCTATATAAAAGTCATTCCATTTCCTACACAGTGAAGGACAGCTCAAATAAAACCTAAATAAAAACCATATTGTTAAAACATATTTATGTTTGCTTAGAGTAGTGATGTCAAAGTATATTATTGGCAGAAAAACTAGATTTTTTTTTTTTGTCATTTTAACTAAAGGCAACTTTACGCTTATTGCACACTCAGTGTAGAATGGGTTCTCTTAGGGCGGAGCACTGAAATGGCCGACATTCTAGTAAACAAAGTAAATAGACATGAATTATACGAATAATTTGGGAAGAAACCTGAGTCTTATAAATTATGCTTGTATTTAGTTGTTCAATAAGCTTCGGCTGTTAGTGGTGCTGTTTTACGTTAGTGGTTAACCCAGGCAGCTTAAGTTTAAGGACACTTAACTATCTTAAAAGTGGTTCAATCGCAATAGGACCCAGCTAACATGGCTGTCACCAATCCTGAAGGGAAAAAAAAAAGATGTTTTGCCAACACATGTTTTGGCAAATGTGAGCTTTAAAATCTCACCATCATGCATACTTTGGATGTTTTTTTGTTTTTGTTTTTCTAGCTAGCTGTAGTACAATGCTAGCTAGTCAGTAATCCAAAATCACAGATCAAATGTAAGTAGAATATTGTTTACTCATAGACATTAAGGTCCAAGGTGGTCCTCCATTTCCAGTGGCATTTTCTCTGGAGTGTAGTCACGCTTAGGATCCTCCACATATCTCTGCAGCGTGCTGTAATACTGCTCGCCACGATTATACGTGTATAAGGTCGAGATCTGCTCCCAGGCTTTGTGGTTTGGAAAAGGAAAGTCCTCGGGGTCTTTGTTCTCAAAGAAGCTCTTGAGGTTTCGCTCGGCCAGCCGGTTGGCGTACTCGTCCGCGAATGATTCGAACTTCTCACTCTCTTTCTCCTTGTACACTTTCCAGAAAGTGAGCTGCAGGTAGCTCACTTGAGAGCGGCAGTTCTTGTAACATGTGCCGATCAGAGCGGCCACAACGGTGCTCATGATCAGGATCCAGCCGAGGATCTAAGGAAAAGAAGATTTATGAATAATTTATTACTTATTATTACCAGTTAGGCAAAAATACAGAAGTGTCTACTCTCACCCAAAGTGATTCCAAAGTGAAGCTTGCTAAAAAAAAAAAAAAAAAAGGCTAAGGCTAACTACTAAGCATGGTGACTAGCTAGTGTGCTAAGAAACAGCAGCATCGCAGCTTTATCTATTGCAGCTTTATTTGAATAAAATCACAAGTAAAAGTAAACACACAAAGAAATTTGAAATATGAAATATTTTAAGAATCATTTTGCATCAAAGGAGAGCAACGCCTTCTGGGTAAATATGTGTGCTCTGGAAGTGTGCAGTGATGTTGAACCTCTTGTCTATAGCTCATCTAACAAACATCAGTTTGCTGAGGTTGGACAAGGTGACTCATCTAAGAGGAATTGAACGAGAGGAAGTTAAAAACAGTATCTGAACATAGGATAAAACTGATAAGACAAACATTAAACGTCAAAACATTGAACGTTAAACGTCACCTTGAAAGTGGAAGCGAAGAAAAAAAAACCCGGAAGCAAAAACCGAGAAGTGTGAAACTGGTTAATTGTGTGTTTCGTTCATAAAATAACTCCCGCCTCACGGCTTGTGAAAACAGTTATTAGCATCATGTTCGTGTTTTACTGGACGTTTGTAAAACTTCGTAAATTTTTCTTTTTTTAGAACTTTCAAACCAGAACAGAACCAGTTTAATGTTCTCAAATTCTCTATTACAGTTATCTGTAGCGCACAGCATATTGTTGTTCGAATTGTGTTGTTGTTAAAGAGATAGTTCAACCAAAAATGAAAATTGTGTCATCATTTACTCACCCTCATGACTTTCTTTCTTCTGTAGAACACAAAAGGAGATGGCTAGCAGAATGTTAGCCTCAGTCACCATTTACTGTCATTGTATGAAAAAAAAAAATGCAATGAAAGTAAAAGGTGACTGAGGCTAACATTCTGCCTGACAGCTCCGTTTGTGTTCCACCGAAGAAAGAAAGTCATACGGCTTGAGGATGAGTAAATAATGACAGAATTTTCATTTTTGGGTGAACTATCAATTTAAATAAGTGCATACTTGCAAGGGATTGCATGTAAATGGATGGAATTACAATGTAATTTCCATCAGTAATTTGGGTAACAGAGATGTACTTTCAAAGTGACTATGGCAGTCAATATCACAGTATCGTTGGCAGTAAAGAAAAAAGCATGGATGTAATTTTCTTCTTCCTATGTTTTTCAGGAAATTCAGATGATGCAACTTCCTGTTCAGCGTGTTCCAAATATTTTACTGGGTGAATGTGTCCAGGTAACAGTACTGAGTGAATGTTCAGGGACTAAAATGTACATTTTTTTTCATAACCAATATAACGGATGACTCGTGGAAAAGGAAGTTTCAAGCATGAGATGTTCAATAGATGTTAATCATTAAAATACTTCAAGAATTCGCATTAATGGTTAAGTGTAGTTATAGTGGGGTGCTGTAGGTTAATATATCTGAAACATGCACAAGTATCTTTTACCTTTACTTTATATGGAAGTTTGTAATCTCAGGGCCGTTTACACGACAACGTTTTCAACTAAAAACTGAAAACATTTTATACGCTTTGGCTGTTCATTTACACGACAACGGCATTTTGGGGCCTGAAAACGGGTTTCAATGTGTAAGTTTTTGAAAGCGATACCGTTATCGTCTTCGTGTAAACGTACAAAAAGGCGAATTTGTGAAAACGATGACGTTCCGTCTATAGGCATGCGCGCGAGTACTTCAAAACAACGATGGCGGACTACAGGTTCGGTGCTTGTGCTGCTCAAGATTTTGAGTTTATTGACGCTTCTACAACAAAGTGCAGATTTACTGCATCACTACTACGACCAGCGGAGACGCATTTGTTACGTACGCCAAATTATTAGCCCACATCTACGCCGACGAAGGGTATTCAAAGGAGTGTTTGGGTAAGACCTGGGAGGACAAGCAGCTGGTGGGAAAACTTTATCAGTGGCGTTGTTGACGAGCGTGAATGGAAGGAAAACTTCTGCATGTCAAAAGCCTCTGCATACTGGCCTGGCATGCATAATACAGTATTTTTAGTCGTTTTCGCGGATCTGTGTGAACAGGGATCGTTTTGACAACGTTGTCACAATCCAATCATGGAGTGAGAAAGAAAGTGTCCCTTACTTGTTAGTTACAGTATCCTCAGAGCACCAAACCAGCACCAGTTTAAGTAGTAGTAGTAGTAGTAGTAGTAGTACCTGAGACTGGGCATGTAGTAACAGCAGAAGCTCCTTGATGTCCGCTGCCGGCATGTTGGACGTCTGACACGGGACTCTGGCCAGCTCGTCCTTGCACGTGCTGGTCCTATTTTTACAAAACCATTTCACGAGTGTCTCGTCTTCCAAACCGCTCACCGCGCACTCGTAGAACGTGCCATTCAGCAAAGCGATGCTGAGCCACATGATCGGTGCCACGAGCGCCTCAACAATCACACTAAGAAGCACGGATAAGCAGCTCACACAGTTCGCCCTACAACAGCAACAACAAACTCACAATGTGATAACAGTACATTTCCAACGAGAAAAACTTTACACTCAACGTGCTGTACATTAAGTAAGGAATAAAACGTTGGGGCATGCAGTTATTGGAAAACAGTCAATAAGAGGTTGGTAATCAGAAGTTGATTATTTTCCAATAACAGCATGTTCCGAAGTGTTTCATAGTGGTTTTGGGATAAAAAATAGTGTGTATCCTGGGGGCAAATTTGCATCGTCCACTACAAGATGATAAAAATATTACAGATGATAAAAAAATTTAAAAATAAATTTTTTTCTTTCAACCACAATATTTAAATTATTTAAAAAAATTCTAAATATCGAAACTTCTTTTTTCTTCTGTGTCTCAGGAGGATAGAGTCTGGATTTGCTGATGAGGTTAAAGACTCTTCTAAATGTTTTAATGCTGATTATTGACTTTTTTTTCCAGAACCACCACAACAAATGATTATTATTATTCATACAGGGAAGTTTATGCTTCCCTAAATGCAATATAACAATACACCGTAACATACAGATAGCTCATCATCTTTTACTTTATAGATTTTAGACTTATTTTACTATATATATATATATATATATATATATATATATATATATATATATATATATATATATATATAAATTGTAAAACAGATAGTTATCTTGATAAAACATTATGCTCATGAAATTGCTGATAACTCTAGCTCACAGCTGACTGACAGCTTGCAGCGAACTCCTGCTACGTCACTTCAGTTTAGTGACCGAGTGACCGCGCGGTAACACGCTTGAACACTCATACATAAATACAGGAGCATGACTGTAATATTATACCTTCATAATGTCACAAAGTCAGAAATAAGCCGTGTGTTTTACCTTTGAACTAACTGTTGACATTTTACCTTGGTAACTCAATGAATGAAGGGTAGAGCTGGTGATATTTCAAAAACTGAAAGCACCCCATTGTGGATGTGTTATGTCAGAAACACTCACTGTAATCCGTTGAGAAAAATCCACTGAGACAAATTTATGAACACTATATGTTGGTATTACAATGATAAATATTTGTAAATATGTAATTGAGATGCCTGGTAAAGGGTTAAGTTAAAATTGATGGAGAGACATGTTTTGCTATCAAATAAACAGGGAAGTTTCTGTTAACCTTTTATTTACTTATTTGTTTATTTTTTACCCAGATTTCCATCTGTGGATCAATAAAGTACATCTATCTATATCTATCTATCTATCTATCTATCTATCTATCTATCTATCTATCTATCTATCTATCTATCCATCTATCCATCCATCCATCTATCTATCTACACTTTAAGGCCACAAGTTTGTTGACACCTGAACATCACACTCATATGTGCTTGTTGAACATCCCATTCCAGATTTAGTCCCTCTTTGCTGTTATAATAAGCTCCACTCTTCTGTGAAGGCGTTCCACTAGATTTCGGATCGTGGCTGTGGGGATTTCAGCCACAAGACCATTAGTGATCTCAGGCACTGATGTCAGACGAGGAGGCCTGGGGTGCAGTCGGTGTTCCAGTTCAGCCCAAAGGTGTTCAGTGGGGTTGAGGTCAGGGCTCTGTGTAGGACACTCAAGTTCTTCCACTTCAAACTTGGCTAAATATATCAATCTGTGTTCAGCGGCATAGTCATGCTGGAACATGTTTGGGTCTCTTGGTTCCAGTGAAGGGAAATCTTAATACTATACAGCATACAAAGACAGATACAATTGTGTGCTTCCAAATTTGTGCCAACCATTTCCACCATTCCCTAACAGCGTAACAATAACTATTCATCGTTAAACAGGACCTGATAACTATTTATTTCGTGCCTGTAAGGATCGCCTTACCTATGAGGACAGAGTTTTCTGGGGTTGAGGCAGCAGCCCGTGTAGAGGCGCCACAGGCGCGTGCTCAGGAACAGGCCGACGCTGAAGAGCACGAGCGCCGGTCCGAGTAGGTACGTGAGCCCGTAGACCATGTTCTGCTTTACGTTGCACGGACACTGGAAGGATAAAAGCGAGAAGATCCTCTCTCCGCCGATGGTAGCGATGGCCATGATGCCATATCCGATTTTGGTCTTCTGATTGGTGAAGAATCGCAAGACGGCATTGAGAGAGTCCATCGTGGGTTTCAGATTCGCGGGAATCATTCAGGAGGTATTCAAACTACCTTAAAGAAGAATGTAAGTTTGGAAACAGAGTGCGATATTGCAATTCTGTGGCTGGAAATCTGGAACAGAAAACAAACCCAAACTTCCCGACTAGAGATGCGCACGCTGATCTTATTGTGTTTCGTTCCTTTCTGTCGTTCTGTTTTTTCCCCTGAAATCTCCTCCCTGTAAATCTGTCTCTCTCTGTGTCTCTAACTCCTCCCTGATGGTTATTCCTCCTCCAGCAGTCCGGCTCATCTGGTTTTGCACTTCCTGTCAGCCAACAAACAACATTGCCCTGCGCGCGCCGCCAAGGCTAATTATAACCCAATAACATGCAAAGTTGCACGGTTTCACTTACGACTCACGACTCTGGTTGCTTATAATTTCCTCAGTAGTGCAACAAAAGAACAAAAAAAAAAGTTTGTGTAGATCAGTGTGTGTGTGTGTGTGTGTGTGTGTGTGTACATGAGCGCGCATCCATTTGTGTTAAGGGTGCGGTTCAGTGTGCGCGCGCGGTTCTGAGTCTGGCATTGTGCTGCGATGTAAAAGATGTTTGCATGTGCGAGTGAACCAAAAGTCATGTGGATCGTGTCTTTCGAAATGATCCTGAGGGACCCAAGAAAAAAGTTGCATGTATGCGAGTGGTCAGAAATGAAGGACAAAGAAAGATACAACACCAGATTTGTGAGGGTGACTGAACTACTTATTGCTATTTTTTTATTTTATTTTTTTTTGTTATTAAAGAAGAGTGCAATCTCAAGCTTCTAAAATTACATCTTTACGACATACAAGTGTACGTCTAACAAGGTTAGAGTGCCATGTAGGACATGAGTTCACTCCTCCACTCAGAACATTTCAAGCTCTTTGGTTTGTGTATTAAATTCAGACCGGCTTTCAGCAGTGTTCAAATCTTGATGTTCGAGACGGACGTTGCACAACCCTGATTTTGCGTTTAGCTTATTGTCTTGTTCAAATATCCACCTACTGCCAAGTTGTAACCTTGTGGCAGAGGCAACCTGGTAATTTGTGGTATTCGTGATGCTATTAGTCTTCACGAAACTTCACTGGGCTCGCAACTCAGCTTGGCGGCATTTGATAGCCGAGTAAGGTGAAGCTGACTCACTTTTGCATTGATGATGAGTAGCTAGATGTGGACTTAATAGATATTGTATATGTATTATTCATCTTTACCACATTTTCACTTCGTTTCATTTCCTTTAATCACTTTACAAAATGCTGAAACTGTGCATAGGTGAAGGAGTTAGCAAACGGATGCCACCAGTGATATATTACTCATAGCATCCTTTAAATAACATTAGGTGTATTTCTAGTTAATTGATAGCGTCCTTTATTTAAACGAATCCCTCTGCATTTCTTTTTACTTGACGGTTAACCTTGAGGTTAAACTCTGCAGTTTGGAGTAAGATTAGCATGGTTCTGATAGCAAACCATTTCTACTCCTCCTAAACTATGTTTTCTCATATTTCAAGCTGTTCCTTTGATTCCGCTGGAGTGCAGTTTTCTGTGACACTATGAACTCAAACGTTTTTTGGCTCAACCATTGTTGTATTGAAAGCAAAGTTACACTACAAGGCTAATTTAAACATGGAAGCATGAAAAGAAGCATGAAAAGCATTACAGGCTGTAGCCTAGTAATTACATTACTTACTGCAAGTGGAAGTGCGTCGTTGTTATACGAAGAATAAAGACCTACCTCTTTAACAAGCACTTATAAAAAGGTACTCTTAATCCCGACCTACTGTGAGGGGAAAAAAGTATTTGATCCCCTGCTGATTTTGTACGTTTGCCCACTGACAAAGAAATGATCAGTCTATGATTTTAATGGTAGGTGTATTTTAACAGTGAGAGACAGAATAACAACAAAAAAATCCAGAAAAACACATTTCAAAAAAGTTATAAATTGATTTGCATTTTAATGAGTGAAATAAGTATTCGACCCCTTCGACTTAGTACTTGGTGGCAAAACCCTTGTTGGCAATCAAAGAGGTCAGACGTTTCTTGTAGTTGGCCACCAGGTTTGCACACATCTCAGGAGGGAATCTGTCCCACTCCTCTTTGCAGATCCTCTCCAAGTCATTAAGGTCTCGAGGCTGACGTTTGGCACCTCGAACCTTCAGCTCTCTCTCCACAGATTTTCTATGGGATTAAGGTCTGGAGACTGGCTAGGCCACTCCAGGACCTTAATGTGCTTCTTCTTGAGACACTCCTCTGTTGCCTTGGCTGTGTGTTTTGGGTCATTGTCATGCTGGAATACCCATCCACGACCCATTTTCAATGCCCTGGCTGAGGGAAGGAGGTTCTCACCCAAGATTTGACGGTACATGGACCCGTCCATCATCCCTTTGATGCGGTGCAGTTGTCCTGTCCCCTTAGCAGAAAAACACCCCCAAAGCATAATGTTCCCACCTCCATGTTTGACGGTGGGGATGGTGTTCTTGGGGTCATAGGCAGCATTCCTCCTCCTCCAAACACAGCGAGTTGAGTTGATGCCAAAAAGCTCGATTTTGGTCTCATCTGACCACAACACTTTCACCTAGTTCTCCTCTGAATCATTCAGGCAACCTTCAGACGGGCCTGTACATGTGCTTTCTTGAGCAGGGGGACCTTGCTGGCACTGCAGGATTTCAGTCCTTCAGGGCGTAGTGTGTTACCAATTGTTTTCTTGGTGACTATGGTCCCAGCTGCTTTGGGATCATTAACAAGATCCTCCCGTGTAGTTCTGGGCTGATTCCTCACCGTTCTCATGATCATTGAAACTCCACGAGGTGAGATCTTGCATGGAGCCCCAGACCGAGGGACACTGACAGTTTCTTCCATTTGCGAATAATCGCACCAACTGTTGTCACCTTCTCACCAAGCTGCTTGGCGATGGTCTTGTAGCCCATTCCAGCCTTGTGTAGGTCTACAATCTTGTCCCTGACATCCTTGGACAGCTCTTTGGTCTTGGCCATGGTGGCAAGTTTGGAATCTGATTGATCGATTGCTTCTGTGGACAGGTGTCTTTTTACAGGTAACAAACTGAGATTAGGAGCACTCCCTTTAAGAGAGTACTCCTAATCTCAGCTCATTACCTGTGTAAAAGACACCTGGGAGCCAGAAATCTTGCTGACTGATAGGGGATCAAATACTTATTTCCCTCATTAAAATGCAAATCAATTTATAACTTTTTTGAAATATGTTTTTCTGGATTTTTTGTTGTTATTCTGTCTCTCACTGTTAAAATACACCTACCATTAAAATTATAGACTGATCATTTCTGTCAGTGGGCAAACGTACAAAATCAGCAGGGGATCAAATACTTTTTTCCCCTCACTGTATTTGTACTAGCACAAAGATGTTTTTGATGGTGACTACAAATCACATCTGTAAGTCGCTCTGGATAGGTCGGCCAAACGTATGTAAATGTTATGCAGATTTCTCGAGTATAGCAGGAACACTAATATGGTAGTGTGTGTGTGGGGGGGCTGGTACAAGTGTATCAGATGGAGCAGCATTGCTGGGCTTCTTGCTGTGTTGGGAAACTGGCACAGATAAGTGGTATGATGATCACAAATTGTGCATGGAAGAGCATGAGCTGGACATGTCTAATAAAAGTGTTAGTTAGTGTACACAGCATTGGCGCTTCTTCCTTAGGGCCATGTTGAGCCTTCAACAAATGTTAATCTTTATAAAGTCCTTATTTACAGTACCATTCATTTTAAATTCTGTTGAAGTACCAATTAACTCTTTTGAGTGACCAATGATTTAAAAAATGTGACGTTTGATTGTACCATCCCTCGTACCACTGATTTGCCCATTAAGTTTTTATTATTGCAAAATGGGAACGGCAACCTGTGTTAATAGAGGGCCACTGGGGCAGGAATCATGCTGCCCAGTGCTGACTCTATGAACATTTTCAGCAGACAAGGAGCAGTAAACAGGCCAGTTAATGAAAGGCTCACTATTTTTTTTTTTTTTTTTTAAACACCAAACAGGGCTAGTTTAAAAATACTCAGTGACCACGAAGATCTTGTTTTGTAGCAAATAAACGGAATGAATTCTAATAAATATCTGCACATAAACACAAAGTGTAAGTGAAACCATTCAAAATGAGCTGCTGGACTTTATGCTGGATGACAACTCTCAGCTACCCATTATGGGGTTACTTTACACATTCACTAGACAGTAGCATAAGAAAGCATGATAATCTCCTGACTTAATTTTGTTTGAGGCCATATTGTTATTGATGTCGTCCTGCCCCACCATCTATGATCATGAGCCGCTGCTTTGGGAGGGTTTAAACCCCCGATTTGGTGGGTATGTCTGATACAATAGCCAGTGAATGTAGTCTCCAACCCTCAGAATCAATAAAAGCTTTCAGTGTTAATTTACAGACACTAATGGACAGAGACAGTATGAAACATGAGACATCATGCCATCATACAAGACCAAGAATTTATCATGATCAGTGAATAGACTATTCTTCTGAAATCTAAGATTTTTTTCCTTAAAATGGTACATTTCCTCAGTTTAAACAGTTGATATGTTTTCTATGTTCTACTGTGAATAACATATGGGTTTATGAGACTTGCAAATCATTGCATTCTGTTTTTATTTACATTTTACATAGCGTCCCAACTTTTTTGGAATTGGGGTTGTATATATTTTATAATCGTAATTAAGGTCATTCAGGTTAAGGTTGTAACATATGTATGTAGAAATGTTCAAGTATAAAAGTCAGAGACACTGAGAGAGGTGTGGGGAGCAGGAATACAACTATTATGGTCTCAGATGTCATCATTAAGCCTCCAGGTGGTTGTTATCCTTGCAATTCCTCTCTACACCTGCCCCCAAAAAATGCATCTATAATTATTACAGCCAAACACATGTCCATATTTATTGAAAAACCCACAGATACAAAACATATGATGTACAACTTAAATTTTATGTACAGTATTTACAGGTTACAGGTTAATCCTCAGGCAACAGGTTAATCCTCTTCCAGAATGATCATTTCAGCCTGACCAGCGTCTCCCAACAGTGCCAGAAGAGTCCTGTAGGCGTTTCTGAAACAGAGAGACCAAGCAACTGTATCTGTAAACTGTAACTGACCCAGCAAAGGAATGAAAAAAATCCTTACATTCTCAAACATGACTTATTCCAATCCTTACTGATACAAAGCCAACACTGAGCTCTTCTGATTATGAATGTTGATGACCATTGTTCCTCATTTATCAGTCTTTCAGTAAAGTTGTTCATAAATGTTTTTGTAGGCCAAACCAAATGAAAGATTTCCACCAGATTGACAAAGTTTTCAGTGATGTCGTTTTTCTTCGTACTCGCGTAGATCACCGTAAATTACCAAGAGCATTCAACTCTTGCTGACTTGCGTTTAGCCATGCCCACAAAACATAAAAGGTAAAGCTCACAGTAAGCTGAAAATGGGAAAATGACAACTAAATGGCGAAAGAGCGCCTCCTAAGTGCGCTAAATCTTCCAGCAATGCAGCTCGGCCACCGCGGAGCGCTGTCCACCACAGACACATACAATCTCTTCCTCCTTTTATAGGGTGCCATTTCGTTTGTCCTAATTAAATGGCTAATCTTATTTATATTAATTCATGGATTCCTTTTGGATTGCTTTCTTTCAAATCATTACTATGCCGAGTTGTCATTAAAATTTGTTTGAGCAATTCAAATGAATAAGCAATTTAAACCTGACAGCATGATCTGTATATAAATTGTAGTAACTCAATAATTACATGATTCGAAGCTGAATGATGAAGGTTCGAATACATTTGTTTGTATCTGTTTAATAAATGAGGCCCAATATCAGTTTATCATCTTATGACCAATACCTGAGAGATGTGTTTTTTCCCATTCCTCTCTTCTGTTCGGTGTTTCGTAAACTCTGCGAGAGAATTGGAATCAGAGCCGACACAGCCAAGGGATTGAGGACAGCCACCATCTCCAAGGAGCTGTACATCTGCATCTCATACACACCCTCACTCTCCTCCACAAACGTTCTGGGAACACACACAATACAGACACGAGACATTTACAGTGCAAGTCCCACACAGCATTCTACCTTGAATACTAGTGTACCACGCTATTTTAGTACAGTAGTATACTTCCTGGCATAGCCAACACTCTACGCAACAGGTTCGCACCTGAGAACCGTGATAAGCTGTTCGCACGGTTCTGCTCTCTCTTCAGAGGAACATCTCTCCACGATTAGCTGCACACTTTCTGTACTCAGCTTCTTCACTGCAACACAGACAAACATATATACATGTACATTTTATATGTGCTTTTTATATATTTCAGAAGACGTACCTCTTTTGTGTCCTTCAAATCAGCTGAAAGAACACCAGGTAGCTGAGCAGATTTGAGCAGATAGCGGACATCAAAATATCACCAATCCTGATTAAACTGCCAAGGGTATGAGAGCCGTTATTTGATATACCTGATTGATTGATTGATTGATTTTCTGACGGATTTCCACACCTCAGCTCATACCAAATCTAAACAGACTCTAAAGTGACTTAACAAACCAGCTAAATAAGAGGTCACATGACAAAAATATCATAAATATCAAAAATATACAGTTCCCTCTGAAAGTATTGGAATAGTAAGGCCAATTCTATTGTTTTCACAATACATTGAAGACATTTGGGTTTGAGATCAAAAGATGAATATGAGACGATAGGTCAGAATTTCAGCTTTCATTTCCTGATATTTACATTTAGATGTGTCAAACAACTTAAAACAAGGCATCTTTAAACATGGCAGGCCACCCAAATTTTAGGTGAGCAAAAGTATAGGAACAAATAGTCTTACAGTAAATAACACTTAATATTTGGTTGCATATCCCTTGCTTGCAATAACTGCATCAAACCAGTGACCCACTGACATCACCAAACTGTTGCATTGTTCTTTTGTGATGCTTTTTCCAGGCTTGTACCGCAGCTTCTTTCGGTTGTTGTTTGTTTTGAGGGGTTTCTCTCTTCAGGAGGTGAAATGCACGCTTAACTGATCTCGAACCCAAATGTCTTCAATGTATAGCGAAAACAATAGAGTTGGCCTTGCTGTTCCAATACTTTCAGAGGGGACTGTATCATCACGATACTTTTAGACCTTTTAAAAAAAAAAAATGAATAAAACAGTTTAAATGAGACTGATGATTTTATTTTTGTAGACACCTTTAACACCTGTATATCTTTTGCCGTCTATATTAAATTTAAATTTACCACAGGAGTTATGACTAATAGTTAGGAGCTTATTATGAATGTAAATTCATGGGGGCTTTAAGAATGCATCGGGTTTTGGGGGCACATGTTTAATTCATTGCATAATACTGTATGCTACTTTCTGTGAGGAGAGCATTGTTAAGGTAAAGCTTAATTTTTGTGGCAAATGAAAAAGTCTCTTAGCTCATGTTTAGTAATGTGCAAATGTAAAAGTGAAATGTGGAGCCGTTTATTGAGTGAAGTCACCAAGATTGCCTCGACACATTCCTTGCATTGTTGTGGTGAAAGCCTGAGACTCTGAGAAGGTTGTGCTAAACTTTTGTCTGGTGCCCTCTCATGGTACAAATAAAGTAATGACACTCTCACGTGTAAGCGGGCCTTACACTGTACGATTTTACGGCCCGATCTTGCTGTAGATAACAAATATCGCACATTGTAAAATAATCATTTGGTTGTGAGATACGACATACAACACAATGTGACATGCTCACTGGTGGCTGATTTAGTGCCACTGCGACCGACGAAAGCCAACAACAAAGTTCTGTCAGTGTCAGTACTTGTGAGCACTGCTATGAAGCTTGTCTAAAATCCACCAAAAGGAGGACAGCATAGGATTCCAAAACTCACACGACAGCTACAAATACAGTAGTGGCTTTGACTTACTTTTGAAATGTATTTTTCCACAGTTCTCTCTTTAGATCTTCATCGTATAATCTGACATATAATCTGACATACAGAAGAAATGTAATTGCATGTCTGGTACAGATTATTTTTAGGATTTCCAAAGATTCCTTCCTTGGAAGTCCCAAGTCTGTTACAGAATTTTTTTAGGATTAATTTCCAAGATTTTATTAGGGCCATCTCATACAGTGTGGCAAGTATTAACCTTAAAAGATCCCTATAATTGCACAGTGTAAAACCGGTTTTATCTGCTCAGGGCTGGCGAGCCTGCAGGCTTTTCTAAGCAACAGGAGTCACACCTTTTTCCACTTAAGGAATGAGTTGTTCTTGGTCCTCAAATGACTGTTTGGTATGTTTGGCTGTATTGAAAACTTGCAGCCAAACCAGCCCTTTGTGTATAAAATGAAATACTATTGCATTAAGGTTAGAAAATAACCAAAAGTCATGATAACACTGTGTATTGGTTTCTGATATAGCAGTTTCCCTTATGTTTCTCTATCTGTTACTTTCAATTTGAAGTGTATGAAAACATGTACAAGAATCAGAAAGCAGATGCATTGTCTTTGGCATTTTAGCGATACCTACAAAGGTATCTGTAAGGTTAAAATGATCTTTGAAAGCAAAATGTGTCACTGTTCCTTCTTTCCCTGGTGTTCTTAACCAACATTTTGTGGCTGATGCACTGGATTATGCCATACATGTATGCTGCCTTCAAAAAGTGGCCGAATTAAGGCACCTCGGAACCTTGTAATTATTGTTGATGCCGTGTTATTGTAGTTTCGATATTTGATTCCATTCTAAAGTTAGATTAGTTTTTTCTTTTTTGTGGGTTTGTTTGGATATGCTTTTATTTTTCACATATTTTAGCTTCAATAATTTGAGTTCTGGGAACAGACTGAAAGTTGTGGTTCTGGTTGAAGGTTTTAGGAATGCATATAATCACACTCCACATTGTGTAACATTAATGCACTTCAATGCATTTTACTTCCTGCTAGCTGCCATTTTCCACAGAATGTTGTTCATTTAGAATTCTCATATGGATGAATACGTTAATGGTCCAGGCCAGGGGCCTCGCCAGTCATATATGTCTCAAAAGCTAGTGTGTCAGTTCAATTAAAACTCTACATATTACACATTTTAAAATATTACAAAATTAATAATTCGATGCACCAACCAAACATGATTTGGCACAACAAGCTCAAATTTCATTGGACAACGTGGAGCAGAGCGGTAATTTCCCGGTCTAATTCATAAATCGGTTGAAAACTACATAGCCAGTCTGTTTTCAGTTTTTTAACAAAGGTGAAATGGCTAAAAGAAAGAAGAAAAAAAAAAAGACGTCGAGTATCGTTCTTTCCAGTCCGAACGGACAGACAAATGTGCATATTTGGAAGTCACATTAATGGTAAGTAGTGTTCAATTTACTCTTACTTACATACAGCATCTTTTATTGATTTACCATTTGATGAAGACATCATAGTTAGTT
Organism: Cranoglanis bouderius; assembly: GCA_023630585.1. Lineage (NCBI taxonomy): Eukaryota > Metazoa > Chordata > Actinopteri > Siluriformes > Cranoglanididae > Cranoglanis > Cranoglanis bouderius. The sequence goes on from CM042571.1 coordinate 5,158,838, forward strand.
AAATGAAGTCCAAGTGCCACCTACAGGCCTATTAGGTGAAGGGCTGTTAGGTCAAGAACTTGCAAAATGTGAAATGGCTTTTATTACATTACCATTTTTAAAAGGTTATAATTATGCAATATTAGTAAAGATAATAACTATAATAACTATAATAATAATAATAATAATAATAATAATAATAATAATAATAATAGGACATATATAAAAATGTCAAAAAATATGTTAATTTTTCTCTGGCTCTTTAAAGGAAAAAATCATAACTTTTATAGCTCTGCCAGCTGAAAAGGTTCCTGACCTCTGGTCTAAAACGGTGGTTCTCTGAACAGGCACTGTGTCAGTGGTAAAGTGTTGTGTGTGTATGTGTGTGTGTGTGTCTCCCACCTTGAGGTTCATTAACAAGCATCACGCAGCGCAGCACATGTCCGAGGGGCACAGTGAGGAGGGCGGGATCAGAGTCATTATTACGTCTCAGGAGCTCCAATAGGAACATGAGGATGGATGCCAGTCTAGGAGGTGGAGCGTGGCCTCTGAACTGCAGGAAGTTTTCCCTTCAGAGACGTGTGTGTGTGTGTGTGTGAGTGTGAGTGCGAGTGTGAGTGTGTGTGAGAGAGAGAGAGAGAGAGAGAGAGAGAGATGAGAGTCTTTATGGAATATGATTCACTGAACTGTCAGGTCCACAAGTTTGATAGTCTGTCCTGCTATTTCTGTCTTTCTGCTTCTCTCTCTGTCAGTCATTTGTTCTTTCCATCTTTCTCAAATATGAATCAAAAATGTATAGAGATAACTATATAAAGTTAAAAAAAACAGTTCTTCACTGCACTCACTCATTTGCTCCAACTGTATGCAAAAAAGTTTTACGTAAATTAGCGACTTTTTTTTTTTTTTTTTTACCTGAGTGCCTGTAAGATGGTCTTTCTTAGAGCAGCCCCTCGTGGTGTGGGTGTGGCCTCACAGCCAGCCAGCAACACCGGGTGGTTGGCTACTGCTCCAATGGTGGGCGTGGCTGGGAGGAAGCGGCTCAGGTACTGAGTGATGACGTTACGCAGCTGTTGCTTCAGGTAAGACACCTGCGTTTGAGACACACCCACTGCTACAGAGAGACCCTGAAAACACAAACACACATGTTTAACAGACCGTAGAGAAAACCTCAATCATATAATCAACACACACAGACTGTACAGGGAACCTGCAGACCCACTATAAACACAAAAACGACAGCATAATAAATATACACAGACCTGTAGGTAGAGTGGCAGTGTATCCCGAATAGCGGAGATCAGCTGAGGAGGCGGAGCTTTATCCTGCAGCAGGGAATGAGGGAGCAGCAGGACATCTATGATGCGCAGGAGAAGAGACTGAGCTTTAGACGTGGCCAGCAGGGGGCTCCAATGCTTAACCACACACCCTGTGAACACATGCACACACACAACCAGACGAAAGACAGTGTGTGATAAAATGAGTTGGAGTTTAACAAATCAATGTACATATTACTATCATACAGCGAATCCACAATAAACCATAATATCCTCAGGATTATTTGCATCATATCAAGTGGGTGGGTTAAGTGTGAAGAAGTTTGTCTACAGCTTTTGGCATGAAGGCAAAACTAAAGACTAATGTGTCTGTTATGTGGACTTATTTTTTATTTATTTAAGTGCTGGGCGTCTTACAGTGTGTAGTGTGTAATGTGTATTGTGCCACACCAAGTGTCCAGTAGGTGATGTGTAGCCCCTCTGTGCTCTTGTTCAGCAGATTGGGTTTGATGAACTTCATGATGTCGCCTACATAATCCAGCGCTTTACACACCAGAGACACACGCTCAGCCTGCTGCTGCAGCCCACAATACACACGACCTACACACTACACACAAATACAAAAATAAACCTTAAAGAACTAACTGTAATGAATAAAAAATGGTGATAATATGGGTGTGTGTGTGAATGCATGTGTGCACCTTTATAAACAAGGTCAGGGCAGCTTTAGGTTCTTCCATAGCAGCGTTAGTGTTCAGTCCGGCTCTCTGAAGCAGCGACTCCACTTCTGGTAGTCTTAGGATCAGTGCGGTCATCTCAGTTAACTGCTCCGCTAAAGTCCTGTCTATACCCACACACATTAAATACAGAAATACCAGGCCCATTTCACATTTTGATGTTCGTCAAATTAATTACACATTGTCAGTAATTTAATTGAGAACGACGTGCTGACGAACAGCAACGTCAAAGCATGGCAATGCAGAACAGTTTCACACTGTTTTCTGTTTAAAGAGGTTATACTGTATAGATCATTTAAACATGTGATGGAACATACTGATGTAAACTTGAGCCAGCCAATATGAGTTGGTGTGGGGCGGAGCATCCATATTTGAATGAATCTCCCAAAACATGAGGGGAAAAAATGTTAATCTCATTCTTCCCAAATCACTAATTCACAAATGCTAAAGTAAATAAATTTTCCCCATTCTTTACCATTGGTTCCAGTAAAAAAAAAAAAAAAAAAAAAAAAATTATTAAGTCTATTATGGCACTTTGGGCATTGAAGAAGAATGATAATGAATCAAAGAATCAACTATTTTCCCTCTCCCTAAAGGACAGAAACTTGCTGTGTACCTGTTTTGCTGTTGTGTGTGTCAGTATTGCTGTGTTGATGCTGCTGCACAATACAGCGGATCCACGCTCTCACACACAGAACCTGGGCTGAGTCACCAGCAGAGCTCATCTTACGCACTAGCGCCCTACAGATCACACACACACACACACACACACACACACACACACACACACACGAAATTAAGCAACAAAGGGAAAAAACCCCCCCAAAGATTTCAAAGGAAAACAGGAAGAAAGGAAAGGAAGGAAGGAAACAAAAAAAAGAAAGGGGAAAAGAAAGGAAAGGAGAGAAACAAATGAAGGAAGAATGCAAAGAATGCAGGAAAGGAGAGAAAGGGTGGAAGGAAGTCAGGAAAGGAATAAAAGGAAAAAGGCATGAAAGAGAAACAGACAGAAGGAATGAAAGGGGGGGAAAAGTAAGAGAAAGAAAGGAAAAAGAAAAAGGAAAAGAATGAAAGGAAAGAAAGAAAAAAGGAAGGAAAGCAAGAAATAAAGGAAGGTAAGAAAGGAAGGAAGGAAAGAAGGCAGGAATGTGAAAGTAAAAAAGAAAAGACAGGAAAAGTATGAAAGGAAGAAATGAAAGGAAGAAAGCAAGAAAGGAAGGAAGGAAAGGAAGAGAGGAACAGACAGAAGGAAAGAAAGTTTAAAAAAAAGTAAGGAAAGAAAGGTAAAAAGAAAAGAAAGGAAAGAAAGAAAAAAGGGAAGGAAAGCAAGAATGATAGGAAGGAAAGCAGTAAGTAAAGAAAGGAAGGTAAGAAAGGAAGGAAGGAGTGAAAGAAGGCAGGAAAGGAAAAAGTAAAAAAAAGAAAAGATAGGAAAGGAATGAAAGAAAGAAAGAAAGAGAGAAACAAACAGATGGAAAAGAAAGGAATTAAAGAAAGAAAGGAAGGAAGGAACGAAAGATGGCATGTACTCATTCTGCAGCAGGTTGTTGAGGTAGCGTGTCACCAGTATGGGCCGAAGCATCTCATCCCAGCCAAAGCACTGAATCATGGCCAGGAGTGGGCGGGGCTGAAGATCTTGGGGGGCGGAGTTAGGCAAATCCAATGCTAACAGAGTGAAACCTGGGAAAATGAGAAAGAGATGAAGAGACCATATGATCAGTGAATAAAATATCTAATACATTTGACATCAATGACAGCAACTGGCACAATTTACAATAAAAATATTCAGCAGTTCTGTCCACAACGTTTCCCACATCTGGTATGTAGAACTGTTGAGTAGCCTGCTCTGAGGAGATAGACATCCTGAGACACAGGATGCTCACTACACAATAAGGACACTCAGAAGACAGCTGGCCTTATGCTGCCTTATATCACATGCTCAGAATGAAAGCTTCCATGATGGTGCACATCAGAGATTAACAGAGATTTGACCTGCAGCGGCGTGCGCCAGCTCTTCTGGCGGAGTCTTTGAGATTCTCAGTGTGCGCAGGAACGGCAAGAAGTGAGTCCACAGAGTCACAGCCACCGCCAGGTGGCGCTCTTTAACCACACCGAGAGGAAAAGCTGCACCGGCACATTGAGAACACTGCTGCACCCTCCTGCAGTGCAAAACACACAATGAGCGTCATTTATACATACAGTATGAACATAAACATGTGCTGGCATGTGAAATAATTCACATTATGATAATTGTACAACCCGACATCACGTTTTTTTTTAAACATATTATGGTACGAGTGCTCGGCCAAAACCCCATTTGAGTCTGTTTGCTACCGAGAATAAACAACACATCATACTTTTTATCCATTTATAGTTACATTTAATGTTGTGGAACTTCCGTGAGACAAGCTGGTCCCTGTTATAACATACTGGAACGAGCATATTATTATAAATCTTTGATTTCAATTACTACCGGAACTACTGTCGGAGATGCTGTTTAAAAAGCACCCTCTGACCAAACAGAACTGAGAATTCAACAGCGCTGCGGTATAATAAATATTAGTAAGTAATTGTTCATTCATGCGCACTGAAAACTTGTGCTAGAAAGTTATACTAATAGATCACAACTACACCCATTTTTCCCCAAAACAAGGTTTGTTTTGGGAATTTTCTCCAATGTTAGGTTTTCAGGTGTTCTCTTTACTCAGTGTTGTTTAGAAATAAACATTTACAGCCAGCTGACTGGATAATTAAGTGAGATACTAGTTAGCTCATACTAATTTTGCGATAATGTTTGGTGTTTAACAATAAATATCAGCTTCACTCAGTTTACTCTTTTCAAATGCCAATACTGTTTCGCTTTCGCTCCAGCAGTTATGAGAGGCTAACAGGACAGCTTGGAAGATACAGCAGGGCATTTTTCACTTTATTTTTCCCATCCTGTCTCTCTGGATGGTTAGCATTAGTGTGGCTAAGCAGCTGAAGGATCTCTAATCTCATTTAGAGCGGAGATGATCCTCCTGTGTTGTCATTCAGTCTCAAAGCAAGAAGGCTAGTATCTCACACGAGCACACACACACACGCACACACGCACACCTCTGAGCCTTTTCAGCCAATCGATTATCGCCTGAATTCATTAGACTCGTTTACTGCGCTGGAATGGCCCTTTCACATCCATCAGCCCTACATACGCGTGCACACACACACACACACACGCACACACACACACACACACACACACACACACACACACACAAACACCCTCTTAATCCCTTACGACACACATGCTTCTTAATCCCTCCACAGTGCAGCATCACCCCACCCCCCTGTACGCACGCACGCACACACACCACCTGAGACCCCTCTTAATCCTTCCCTTGGTGGTGGTACATAAACAACCACACTCTCAGACACACACAGATAAAAAGCTACTCTTTAGTTCTGCTTATTACTATTATTATTATTATTATTATTATTATTATTATTATTATTATTATTGTTGTTGTTGTTGTTGCTGTTATTATTGGTGTAAGTAAAAGCACTAACATTTATGTTCAAGATTGTCAAGTCTTATCTTAGATTATAATAATTTCCATCAAATTGTACGTTTATTCCACTAAATGCTGCTTTGCTGGTAGCCTTCCATAAATGGCCTCAATAAAATGTCCACCACAGGGGACAAATTAAAGGAAAACCCGACATAAAGTGCATTAGTAAGGTGTTGAGGCATTACGAGCAACCAGGAAAGCTACAATATGCCTTGCCATAGATTGTACAAGTCTCTGGAACTGTACTGCAGTGATAAACACTGTTCTTCCAAAAGATATTTCAAACAGTTGGTGTTTTTATGACGGTGGTAGAAAGCGCCAAGGCTGCTGCGCTCAAGCTTCACTCAAATTCAACTATGACCCAGGTTACGTTAACCTTTTACACCAAGTGCAACCAATAAAATGAGCTCTAATATATGACGCAGCAAACACATGACTCGCTAGTTACATACAATGGAGGAGCAGCTAATTATCTGCTAACTGTTCAATCTAGCCATAGAACTGTTTGTCAAACAGAGCGTCATGAACCCCTTTTTCTTGCTCTCCAAGTTTTTTTCAGAGGACAACCAATGCCAGGACTGTTGTTGTTGAGATTTAGATTCATGCTGGGTTTAGAAGCATGCGGAATAGGCTAGCTTTATGAACGATCTATGTTTTCAAACTGCTTCGATGTCGCAGTTATCATTCGTTCAGTGCGTCTACATTCGCGGATCATCAGTAGGTGTCCTAGCACGTCATTCCAAAATCTCCCATAGTTGTTCAATTAGGTTGAGATCTGATGACTGCAAAGGCCATTGCATATTATACACATCATTTTCATCTTCACGAAACCATTCGGTGAACCCTCGTGCCCTCACCCACTTGTAGAGAATACAGTGAATGATGACTCATCTGCCCAGATCACTTTTTTTCCTCCCCGATCGTTCAGTGAAACCTACAATGACATTTCATTGTTTTGAAAACCAGCTTTTTGTTACTGGAAAAACCCCAATAAAAGAATAATAATAAGCAGGGGAGGGGGCATTACATCACCTAATGTTTAAAAGCTCAATTATGTTCAGGAACGCTAATGTCTTGCTACGATTTGTATGACACCTGAGATTCAGAACAAGTAGCCTTCGAACCTGGTCCTTTCCAATATGGTGGATGCGCCGATGCATCACAGTAACTAACAAAAGTGGCTAATGATGCATCTACTGTTTTGCTCTATAATATATGATTGTGAAGTGTTTAGCAAGCAAAGCTTTATGGTCCCCTGTGACTTCTTCCTACAGTACTAGTTACCAAATATGGTGTAATATTTAGTATGCAATCTGGACTTAAAGAATCAGAGCAGAGAATTAGAGCTCCTCCCGCTGACCGTAGTGAACCAGCATCTCGTTGGCACATTAACAGATCCTGGGACACAGACGGGGCTCATCGAATTGACCCAGTTTGTAAAATGCTCTCACTTTTCCATGCGCTCTTACAAATGTAGTCTCTATTGTTATGATGAATGCATTACCACCAATGCAATTAATGTGTAATTAAGGGGGCGGAGTATAACGTGGGCTTCTGAAATCGTTAGCTTGATTAGCGAGTGTGGAAAAAATTTGACCAATGATTGGTGCACATGCCTCCGACCAAGAGCCAATCAGACACTAATGGTGCTCATCACATTCCTTTTCATGACTGTGTGTGTGAGGGGTCGAGTTGTCTGTGTGACCCATCCTGCAGCTGCTGATCAGATTCTCACTAATTGACTGATCAGCACTCAAATAAATATGAGACACAACACACAAATAATTACCCCGACAACAAACACCCGCAAGTGTGAGCCGTGTACACTACACCGTTGACCCTACAGTATACATCCCCCCCCACACACAAACACACTGTTCTAATACACCATCTCTGTATGTGTGTGTTAAGTATGTTTGTGTGCGCGTGCACTCACCGTAACTGTGTCAGTGCCATCTGTAGGAAGTCAAGCACTGTGTCAAGCTCTTTAGCGCCACAGGCAGGCAGCAGCAGGCCGAACCCTTCGTTAATCAGCTTCTCCTCAGACAGACACAAGGTGGCGCTGCTCTGCCACACCTGGCCCACACCTTCCAAGTAGGCGGAGATTAAGCGCCATAGCTCTGCCCTCCTCGGCACGGGTGTAGTCTTAAGGTAAAACTCTCGTGCAGCACTGCTGAAGGAGGCGGAGATTCTTGTGGCAGCCCCGCCCACATCCACACCCCGCTCCACGAACCCGAGAAGCAGAGCCAAACGACCGCGCCATGACATCACTGCTGTCGCCGCAGGCAACCGTAGGGCCAAGAGATCGAAGGCGCGGCCTGTGGCGTCCTCCAGATCGGCGCAGAGCGACAGAACCAGGAAGAGGAGCAGGAAGTGATGTAGTCCGCTCTCGGACAGCTCGGCCATGCGGCGCTCGTGGAACTTAGAGTAGATTCTACAGAGAGAGAGAGCGAGAGAGAGAGAGAGAGAGAGAGAGAGACAGAGAGACAGAGAGTGAGACTGGCAGAAAGACATACAGTATTGTACAGGGAAAGAGAGTGAGATAGTCAGAGAAAGAATTAGAGTGAAAGACAGAAAGTGAGACAGAGAGACAGACAGAAATGGAAAGGGGGCAGAAAGAAAGAGAAAGAGAAAGAGAGAGAGAGAAGAAAGGGGAGAAAGAGAAAATGGCAACAGAGAGACATGGAAAGTGTGACAGTGTGTGAAAATGTGTATATGATGGAGAGATGGTGTGTGTGTGTGTGTGTGTGTGTGTGTGTGTGTGTGTGTGTGTGCGCACGATCCTCCAGGGCAGGAGGGTTAAATGGCTTTAAAGATCATGTTAAATGTCAGAAACAGTGAGACACACTGCTGTAGCTCTACATAGACGCACAAACACACATTCACACATATTCACACAGAAACACGCATTCCTCACTGCAGCTTTGGGAGGGGGCTAGAAATCAATATGGCCCCCCACAGACGCTGACACACACCACAGGGTCCGAAAAGACTGAGTGCACTACCACTGACTGTTTTATTCCATCACTTATCAAACGCTAAGTCTGAGTATTAACTCTCACACGTCCACTTGAAAAGGAATGTAACGGCCAGATAAATAAGGGAGTTGACTAGTCATCTTTTCCACAGTTATACCAAATCTGATTCAGGACAATGCAGTTTTATTAGTGTAGTAAAAAACGTTTCAAACACAGGCTACAATTTACATTTCCAGATTCAATTCTTTTTAGGCTACACTGTTAACAACAAAAACAGATAAATCGGTGCAACACATGACGACCTGGAAGCTCTGAATATGCTGAGAGCACGCAGCATGGAAGCTCATGCCCATCAACAGCTCACAGCTCAATAAGCAGCCTTCATCATGAGGAACTCTAGTGAAGTACAAAAACATTGGAACCATATATTTACTCCTTTGACTTTGCCAGACATTGAATGAGAAACATCATGATCATTGTTTTTTTTTTTTTTATTATTCCCACCTGCCTATTTTTTTTTTGTTTATCTGTTTGTTTGTTTGTTTATCTGTTTGTTTGTTTATCCCAAACAGCTTTTCTCCACAGATGAACAGATGCTGCAGATTCTAGAGTCAGAGCTGAACACACTCTCCCTGCTGGTCTTATTAATGCCACAAACACACACAAACACATAACCCGAACCACGCTCCGCCGCAGGCTCTGTGTGTTTATGTGCATATGTGTGTGAGTGTGTGTTGGATCCTGACCAGCTCGGCTCCCGCCCCGGTGCTGCTGGAGAAGCGAGCGTCTTCGTTAAGGAGAATTAACCGCCACGCTCGTTAGCTAATTAGCCTTCGTGTGTGCTTCACGTTCCAAACAGCAGGAAGTCATTATGCAGATTTATTCCATTCCAAACACACACACACACACACACACTAGCAGACAGACACAGAGCCAGACAGACTCTCTGACCTGCCCTTGATCTGCCTCCAGGGGGCGCCGCTCTCCTGCTTCAAGTGCAGCGCAAGCATCCGCAGGAAAATAAGGAAGGAATTTGTGGAGCGATAGAGGTGGGCGTGGTTACTGGAGTTCAGCAGGGCAGGGCTACAGCAGCTCTTGGCCTGTTCCAACAGAGCCAGTGGGGTGGAGCCAATGCTGGCCAATCCAGATACACCTAACCAGGGTACTGAGAACGATCCATTCTGCAGACATTCCAACACAGACGGATAATCAAAAAAACAAAACAAAACACACAAACTAAGAAAGTTACTAAAATACTAAGGATATTTGTGTGACGCACCAGGTTTTTGCTGAAAAAATCCCAAAGTGTGTTTATGGCGCCGAGGCTGGGCACCCAGACCATACTGAGAGTCAGACAGCAGTGCACGTACATCCGCATCTGCTCCTCCTGAACTGCCGCCTGAACACACACACACACACACACACACACACACACACACACACACACACACACACACACACACCACCCTCAACGTATATTTGGTGCATAATATAAACACATATACCACAGTGATGATGAATGCTTGTTTTGCTGACATTCCACAACCAAAAATGTGTTGTTCTTTAATAGATTAGAAAAGCACATGTTATAGGCCCAATGCCACTGTAATCAACAGGACCACAGCACCAGACTCCAAATGATGGACTTGATGTACAACCCCAATTCCAAAAAAGTTGGGATGCTGTGTAAAATGAAAATAAATACAGAATTCAATGATTTGCAAATCTCATAAACCCATATGTTATTCACAATAGAACATAGAAAACATATCAAATGTTTAAAATGAGGAAATGTACCATTTTAAGAAAAAAATAAGGTAATTTTGAATTTGATGCAGCATTGTCTTGCTGAAATATGCAAGGCCTTCCCTGAAAAAGACGTCGTCTGGATGGAAGCATATGTTGCTCTAAAACCTGTATATACTAGAGATGCACCGATTGCAATTTTTTTGGCCGATTCCGATTTCCGATTTTTTGTAAGTGTGACCTGCCAGTACCGATTTTTGCCGATTCCGATTTTCTTTCTAAGAACTATAATTGACAGCATATACAAACAAAAATCTACTTTTCTTCAATGCAAAATTTTATTTTCATAATAATAGAATTTATTAAACAATTTCCCCCAAACTGCACTAAGTTACAGGATCTTCTCTCACTTAAACAACTCTCAAAATAAAGAGCTCTGTGACTGGAAAGAGGTAGAAATAACAATTAACTGAAAATGAGTTGCTTTATTTAACAAAACAGATATCATTTTCCAATATGTTTATAAATTGGCCTTTTTCTCTTTTTTACTCATCTCACAAAAGTCCAAAGATTACAAGCCTATGAACAAAACTGAAGTGTACAATACTGTTCCAAATATTAATAGGTGCAGTGGCTAATAATTAAATAACAAGTGTAACAAGTAGAATGAGTTACTGCTCCTTTAAGGCGGAACGCTCTCTCTTACTCCCTCACTGATGAGTGGGCAGTCGGTAGACGGAGTGTGAGCTATGATCATCGCATGTATGCGTGTAAAGCCTGGTTATATTTCTGTTGCTCTTTGCCCCGTTTTATTTATGTTCAGTAACGCAGTTGTTAGTGGAGTGTTTTGCAAACTGCCCCATGTGTGCGGGGGGATCGACAACGCTGATAATAAACCACTGTGAAATATCAGATACATGAGTTTTGCTTACACCTGGCTACAACCATTCAGGCTATCCGGCCTCTCTGTGTAAAGCGTTACACAAGGCACCTGTTCTTTGTTGCCGACATATGTATACTTGAGCATTAATGGCAAGTTTTTCTTCACCAACAGAAGCATCTCTGCCTTGTCACCTGATAATCGGTTTCTCCTTTCATCTATCACATGTCCAGCCAAGCTAAACAAGCAATCACTTTCAACACTTGTACATGGAGCAGAGAGGTATAGGCTTGGGCAAGTGGAGCAAGCGCAGGGAAACGATCTTTGTTGATCCTCCAGTAGGTCAATGGGTTTTCGTGTTTTTGTCTACGACATGTTTACATGCAGCTGTGAGCGTGGCTGTGACGTTATTGCCTGTGCCGCTGGCAACAACACGGACCGGCTCGGAATCGGAAAGACGTGAGACTGACCGGCCGGTCACCGGTCCGGGCCGAGCATGCGGAAAATCATCTGATTCCGGTCCCTGGCCGGTCGATCGGTGCATCTCTAGTATATACCTTTCAGCCTTTCCAGATGTGCAAGCTGCTCATTCCATAGGCACTAATGCACCCCCATACCATCAGAGATGCAGGCCCTGCTAACAAGCCGGATGGACCCTCTCCTCTTTAGTCCAGAGGACGTGGCGTCCATGGTTTCCAAAAAGAATTTCAAATTTCGATTCGTCTGACCACAGAACAGTTTTCCACTTTGCCTCAGTCCATTTTAAATGAGCTTTGGCCCAGAGAAGATGGCGGTGTTTCTGTTCACATATGGCTTCTTCTTTGCATGATAGAGCTTTAACCAGTATTTGTGGATGGCACGGCGAAATGTGTTCACAGACAATGAGTTCTGGAGGTGTTTCTGAGCCCATGCAGTAATTTCCATTACAGCATCATGCCTGTTTTTAATGCAGTGCTGCCTGAGGGCCCGGAGATCACGGGCATGCAATACTGATTTTCGCTCTTGTCCCTTGTGCACAGAGATTTTTCTCGGAAAAATCTTTTGATGATACTACGTACTGTAGATGATGAGATATTCAAAGTCTTCTCAATTTTACGTTGAGGAACATTATTCTGAAATTGTTCCTCAAATTGTAGAAGCAGTTTTTCGCAGATTGGTGAACCTCTGCCCATCTTTACTTCTGAGAGACTCTGCCTCTCTAAGATACTCTTTTTATACCCAATCATGTTACTGACCTGTTGCCAATGAACCTAATTAGTTGCAAAATGTTCCTCCAGCTGTTTCCTTTTAGTAACACTTACTTTTCCAGTCTTTTGTTGCCCCATCCCAACTTTTTTTGAGACGTATGACCTTATTTTTTTCTTAAAATGGTACATTTCCTCAGTTTAAACATTTGATATGTTTTCTATGTCCTATTGTGAATAACATATAGGTTTATGAGATTTGCAAATCATTGAATTCTGTTTTTATTTACATTTTACACAGCTTTTTTGGAATTGGGGTTGTAGATGATGTAAATTGTATGACACTGCAAGTTTCATGACACATGACAAGGTTAAAACCGATATATGATTATTGAAACATTTAATGCAATTATATACAAGAGGTGTAGGACTGTAAGAGCGTATAAACACACCTTCACGTCACAGCTGGACTTCAGCAGATCGCACACAAAACTCCAGTTGTCATCCAACTGTTTCTGCTAAACAAATTAAACCTTTTATTGGTATATAATCAACCATAAAACAAGATAATAATGGTCAAAATGACAATGATTTCAAAACATTACGTCACATGACATAGGTACAGCGCAAAGACAGTAGATTTATGGAGAATGGCTCCCTTTTGGACATATGGTGCACTATAAAGGGTTTACGTGCCACTATTATACCATATATAGTGCAGTTATATGCGCTAAAGCCCAAATATCTTCCTGCTGAAAATACGGTATAGTAAATTGCTGTAGAAGCCATTATTTCATATCCAATATAGTGCAGTTATAATGAATATATATTGTATCCTGTCCACATACCATTTTTTCACTAAATTGCTGTGACACCATCGAGCATGTGCCGGCTATCGTTTATACGTTATACTACATAATACCACAGCACTGATGAATTCTCGATTCTGATTGTTCAGAAGGTGTTGACTAATTTTCTGTAACAGAGTCTTGGTCAGTAGTGCTTCAAATCACAGGTTTATATTAATGCACTCTTTTTAATACATTACGTTTTTTGTAATGAAACTTTATTTAACATTTATGAAAGGAGTCTCCAGTGTCAGTGCTTTGTAACAGTCAGCAAATTTCCTGCCACAGGACAGTCTACAGGAGAGAGAACCTTTTGTGCTTTCTGTTTTCTCGTTAATATGGCAAGCTCCATTATTCTGTCTTATTAATTTCGAGAGAGAGAGAGAGAGAGAGAGAGAGAGAGAGAGAGAGAGAGAGAGAGAGAGAGAGAGAGAGAGAGAGAGAGAAGAGAGGCTGGTGAGGGAACAACTGTTTGTAGCTGTTATAACATAAGTGATAACAGGAGCTAACTTGTTTTAGGGACATTCTACAAAATTAAGTGCAACTATAAACTGATTAAAAAGTAAATTGTGTCATTCTTTATAACAAAAAGGTTATTCAGAAAGACAATTAAGTTTATCTTAAATATGCACCTGTTGCAATAGTCTCTTAGAACAAAACTTATAATAATAATTACCCAATTGTTTGCACAATATTAACATTATATAGATATTTAATATTCAATAACCTGTCCATGTCTTACCTCATTTTGAAGCACTCCGTTACGGTTGTACATTCCAAGCTGTGCGAGGTGTGTGATCAGCCACCATGTGAAGCCGAGCATGTCTTTACAGTGTGCTGCGACTCCTGATGGCTTCCCCTTCAGGTTTGAGTCGAGCAGTGCATTCACATAGCCCCAAAACGACTGCCAAAACACCACACAGTACATGATGAGGTTTCCATTAGAAAGTCAGCGTGGGCTTTTCCCAGTCATTGGTCTACACCAGATACCCGGCTATAACAGACAGAGGCAGGAGCACCTCAACAATTGAAAGCTTATTAATATTGGAAAAACTGGCTAGCAAAGCATTGTTGTGGAGATCACTGGAGTACTCGTCTGGCTGCAGTTCTCTTGCATTAAAAGAATTGTGACCAGCTGCTGTGCCCTAGCAGTTCAAGCATTGTGATTGGCTGGTGGTCAGAGATCCCAAGAGCACTCGATATGACACCTGAACTCGTAATGTGCGATCATCATTAATATTGATATAGCACATTTCGGTGCGTTACATAATAATAGTTAAAAATCAGACTACGCAAGTATATTTGTATGTTGATCTGGATTTAAAACAATCTATATAGCTTCTTTCTCCTAACGTTTTCTGCAACATTATAAAGCTTTAATTGTAATAAGCATGGCTTTGTACTCAGTACGCAACTTAGCAGGCGCACAATGCGGAGTGAATACGAGTGGGTTAATATGCTGTAGCTTTCTTTTCCTGGTAGGGCGCGGATTGCTGCATTCGGAACCAGCTGAAGCTTATTAAAGAGACAGCAGGGCGGCCTGCAACACGCTGCCATGGTCCATTCTAGTGGGTATTTTAGCACTGGAAAATAAGCCTACCAACGATAAATTCTCAGGAGGCCTGAGAAATTCTTGTTTACGGATTTTAGTGGCCAGTTAAAGTTTTAAGCCAATGTTGACTGCAAATCTAAATTTTTCTACCCAACTATGGCCTTACATTAGTGACTAAAGTTAGAAGTAATAGTAAAAATAGTGCTGCAGGTATAATAGGAAAAGGGGGGAAACTACAAATTCCTCTGCAGAAATGATCAGTCCACTTGCTGGAATTAATAATAACACATCAGTGAAGGCCTGAGTATGAGCAAGCTGAATGATGCAAGTGTGTCGTGTGTGTGTACCTGTGTGTGTAGAGTTTTACTCCTGTGCTCCAGAAAGTGGATAAGGAGAATCCAAATCTCTTTTGTGCACACACATTGATAATGGTGGCTTATCAGTGCCTCGGTTGGTCTCACCTTAATCAACAGAGGGAGAAATATTTTCATGTAAGTATATACACAAAAGGTATTAAGTTCATTTATAAAATAAATAAATAAATACATACATACATAAATAAAAAAAGAAAACTAACACAGAAACGCTCAGGTATCCAATGAGTGTGTCCCTGGATGCCTGAATGACAGTGACTCGCTCAACAAAACCGTGGACTATGCCTCACCGAAGACACACACATACCCTTACATACCTTGCTGTACTTGTTCGTTGCTAGAGTAATAAGGTCAAACAGCAGGTGGTTGAGGTGATCTTCGAACAGGCTGACATTGGTGAGAGTTTCTCCTGTTAGATCAACAAACTGACGTGCATACACGACTTGACCTGTAGAGAGAGTAGGCACATTTCAGATTATTGACACGGCCACTATGATGCTACCTAGATAGGCATCTTTTGTCTCTCCCACTGAGCATAAGAAGAGACTGGGTTCAGTTAAAAATATGTCTCAATCATTAAGAAATCTGGTCAGCTTGGTATTAAATAAGCTACGGTTGTTTTGGTAGAATGACTCCAAAAGGACAATCACACTCACCACAAAAGGATTTATATTATTTCTAGCCATTATAGCATCGTGTTCACCAAAGTTTGATAAATTACCCATCATTTTCTGTCCCAAAATGTGCAGGATCTCCAGTATGGCCCAGTGGACGTCCAAATGAAGGTGCAATAAATGCCATGATGGAGGGAAAAGCTGAAGAAGGAAATGATGCAGTTAATGTCTTTTACCAAACAGTTGCTGAGGAAGAGAAAGGTATATTCAGTAGCTAGGTAAATCAGGGCATGAGCTACACACAAATATCAGCACACTCATCTGAAGCCTGACAAAGCATTCAGGGACGTTAAACAAACGTGAACCCTATCATCGGGAGAGCACGAGCTCGACTCACAGCCATCTGTAGTCGGGAAATAAGGGAGCAAAACTGATTAGGCTCTCTCAGTGGGAGGGATTAAATACTTCCCTGTCAGTCACAGCAACACTAGCCAATCACGGGCATCTGTGAGCTCAGATATGTGGAAGAGGGCAGATAGCTTGTTCTTCAGAGTGTGTTACGTGACACAGTACAGGTCTGTAAAGCTGCATTCAATGTGTTTATGAGAAGATTTCACATTAACGTTGTACTGTTGGGAATATTCACAACATTTCAGAGTTCAGAAATTACAATGTGTTGATGGTTCTCAGTATTGTAAAACCCATGGATGTTCAGTTATTGGTCAAGTAATTTTTTTTTGTCGTTACAAAATAGTAGAACTGTAAGGAAATGCTGACATTCTTAATCTTTGTCTCATTTACACTGTACCTGTGCCTGTGCTTTTATTTAAACATAAAAGACTTAATGTATACTTGCTGTCTAAATCCTTAGCCTTGGATATTAGCTATCAAAACCATGCTCAGCAAACATATTTCACAGTTGCCTAGCAACAGAGTTCTCAGCTCATTAACCATTGCAATAGCGAGAGTATTGTGCAGTTGCCTTCCCATGAATACACAAGTTCTATTTAAGAGCACAAGAAATCCTTATCAACACTTCAACGCAAAGTAACTCCCATTGTCAGAACATATTCAGCACTTAAACCTAAAATGGCCAGCATTCTATTAAGCACGTAAAGTTGTGTACCTTTCCTTGGTGATGGATGGTGAAAGCGCTTTGGACATTTGCCGGTAAATCTTTAAGTCGGCCAATGAGCAGCGTGACGCTGAACAGCTGCTCCACTAAAGTGGAGGGAAACTGTGCCTCCAACTGTGAGAACGAGGAGGAGAACTCTTCTTCCAGAGGATCAGGTGCCTCCACAAACCTGAGGGCAACAGCAGGAGAACAGCAAATGCACATGACTTTAAAGACAGAGGGAGACTGAGCAAATTTTTTTCCCATCCCCAGACTCCACCTCTATCCCTGTCCTATCCCTGGAAGCCCAATCTACCCATTTCATTCTCAGCTTCCTCCATGCAGGCTCCATGTTCTTCCCTACAGGCTCCAACCCCGTTTCCCAATGTCCGAGCACCACCTAACTAGCTAACAATCTCTCAAGTGACAATAGACAGTGTATGCAAAACCAACATCAAGGATTTTCAGAATCCTTGAAGCAATACAACAAAATCTTACACAAAAACATCCTACAAAAACAAGACAAAGTACTGTTGGAAGAAAACACATCAACATTTTCATTCTACCTGCATTGTTTAGGAATGTTTAACCCTTTACTGCATGGTGTTGCCATATGGCAACAATTAATTTATGTCCAATATTTCCTATATGCAATAACACAAAACTACTATTTTCCTATGTAACTGGAAAAAGGTGGCTTTAACTTTGACATAACCAAAAAAAAAAAAAAAAAAGCCATGTCACATGACCAGGAAGTGTTGTTTGCACTTCCTTTCCTGCAATCACATGGCATGGTGAAGGTCATCATTAGAGGGCCTTTTATTAAATTTTTTATAAATTTTTCATTATTTAGGCAAAACTACTTAAAGGAAAAAATTGAAAATGGTAAAATGTAATTGTTGCCATATGGCAACAACATGCAATAATGGAAATGTGGTATGTGAATTCATGAATTGAAACAGCCCTATATAGCAGAAAAGACACCAAGCTTCTCTACTACTATATTTACATTTTTTCACATTCAAAGTAAGAAAAACTGTTGTAATTTCAGACATTTTGCAATTGCATCTTTGTTTCGAGAGAAAGAATTAAGAATTCAAAAGAAAGAATGAAAAAGACTCTTCACCCAAAACATGTTTGGAACTAATTTTTGCATGTATTTAGAGCGAGTAAATCCATCAAAATACTTTTTACAACTGTAATTCCTTTCTAGAAGATATAACTTTCTCATGCTTACTAGTTGGCAAAATAAAACTATGCTTATAGTCTGGAAAATGCATTAACAGGAATTGTAATCTCATACATTTTGAGATTTTGAAATTGGTAAATTGACCAACAATTTACCAATTTACCAACTACACCCGCCCCCCCCCCCCGCCCCCGCCAAAAAAAAAATTTATCAAATTTTTTAAAAATACTTTTATTACTTGAACTAATTCAAGTAATAAAAATCCATTAAAAAAAAAAAAAAATTTTATTCAAATTTAATAATTCAGTCAGTGGAGGGTTAAATATGTTCCACAGACAATCTTTTTCTTTTACACTACAGAAAGAGACACCACTAGGGGTTTAACAAATTAGTCCAACTGTCTATCAATACATCTAACTGTCCATCTGTATGTTCGTATCTGTATCTGTACGGATGTGAAACGTCACCTGTGAATAAAGACTTTAATGTAGGTGAGAAACAGCACACACTGCTGCCTCAGCTCTTCTGCTTCATAATGAAGGCTACTTGCTTGACCTGAAAGGGGAGACGAAAAACATTAACGACTCCATTTTTAAACAGATAGACTTCTAAAAGTCATCCATTACACCAATCTTGTCAGTCCCGG
>CM042571.1:5180000-5185000 GCA_023630585.1 Cranoglanis bouderius
CACTCAATAGGAAACCTTTTGGGGATTGAGTCCCTTAATATAAATGTAGTACTGTACATAAGGTACTGCAGTATTTGGGATTCCCTCTAACTCCTATTTAACCATGTGTTCACTAGAAAGTTATTGGAGTCAACTCCCTACTACAGTGCTTTGCAGAAGTTACTATTCCACAATCTGTAGTGTTAGTCAGAGAAGCAATTCTAACTATGAAGCTACCACCACCATGTTTCACTGTAGGTAGGACGTTCTCAGGGTGATGAGTAGGCTTGAGCCTTTTGGTTAATCCATTCTTTAACCGGTCACTGACGATTGATGAATGTCTTCAGTCTTCAGGATTTCAGAGGGTTTTTTGTGATCGTTGCAGCCAAGAATGCTTGATTTTGCTGCGTCTTTTTCCAAAATTTGCGACGCGACTTGCGAAGTTTTTTTTTTTTTTTTGCAGAAAACTACTTCAATTAAATGAGACCTTTTAGCTGTACTCATGTTCGACACGCGTGAATCGAAGAGGGCTTTGGGCGAATACACGTTGTGATAAAGTCACGTGACGGCTTAAGTCTTGGCTTAAATCTGCAGAAACTCGGCTGTAATGTTGAAAAATCGCAAGCTCCTCTGAATATTGCGGAGTTTGCTTGATTTTGCCTTAATTTCTGCGATCGCAAAATCCTGGAGGGACTGATGTCCTCCTCCACCTCACGGTTCTGCCATATTCTTTCTTTATGATGGTCTTTATGATTCTGTTTTTTGTCTAGGTATGTTCCCTAAATAAAAAAAATTAAATTAAATTAAAAAATAAAACTCTGGGGTCTCTGAGTAACAGCTGTATTTTTATTTTGAGATCACGTGACACTTTTACTGCACACGGGTCGACTCAATTCAACTAAATTACATTAATTATCAATTATATAGACCCCCCTCCCCCTACACACTTTGTTTTTTTGCACAGATTCATGGCATATAATCCAAATTAAGTCCATTTCAGTTCCAGTTCTACAAAATAGTGAAAAGTTCAAGTGGGGGTGAATACTTATGCACTGTATGAGCACTATACAGGCCACTTTTACCTCATTTCTAGTACACTACACTTCCAGTAAAGAACCTTTTGGGATTCGACTGTTTATGGAAGCACACCACACAGGAAATAAAACAAAGGTTTAACTCCATATATAAACAGGATATAGAATTGTGTTTTTAACAGTCTACACAGTGTCCTGTTTTACTAAAAGAGATCCAGTTGGGAATCAGTCTGAAAGATAACTTAGCCATTTGTTTACCTAGCTAGCTTCTCGTCAGCTAAACTGAAAGAAGAAACTGCCATTGTGCGACATTTCGCATGCATTCGAACAACCCGGCTAGTATAAAAAATACTTTTACTTATCTAAACGATATATTACCCCAGCTCAAAATGTAAATAACTTACATTACCTCAGCAATTGTTGACAACTCGCAGCTTTCATCTGAATGAATACAGAAGTACCGCGCTTCGGAAGCGCGCGCAGAGCGCATGCGTATGCAAATATCTCGACCCAAACTCGGCATGTGGTTGGTCCAAAAGTTGCTCAGAGGGTTGCGCCAGTGAGCGCGCGCGCGCATGCAAATATAACCACCAAAACCTGGGCCTGTGATTCGCGCAAAGTTTTCAGAAGGGGCGTGGCGGAAAGCGTCACATCGCGGAAGAGCTGCAGAATGAATGGTAGTAGTGGGATCAGGGAGATTGTCCATCGTTTTGGTTTATAATTGAATACAATTATTAATCGCTATTATAACTGTAATTGCTATTTAGATACGTTGAAGGAAAGTGTTTCTCCGCTTCAGATAGCTGAAACCATTCGTTATTTGTTTTATTTTTCTTTGCACGAATTTCTCACAAATTCCTTTTATCTTATTTTCATTCACATAATTTCTGTATATAGATTTCCGTATGGCTGTGTGTGTCTTGAAAAATGTCTCCCTCCAGCACCATTTCCACTAGGTAACAAAGTGCAGAATTGAACACAGAATGCAGAATGTGCAATAAAAAAAAAAAAAAATGACCTACCTCAGAGGTCATGGATAATAATAACCTTACTTTAAAAAGCAAATGTACAGTTTATACCGTACAATGAGTCTACATAATGAGTCATATTTTACTCTTCCCCTAAACGGCCTTCCTTTTGTGCTGTGATTCAGGACGGTCCCCTTTATCAGGCTTCTTCTTGATCAATTAAAGTGGTGAAAGGTTTTTCCCTCCGGCCCTTTCAGTGCTCGGCCCAGGAGGAATAGAGAGTTATCGTTCTCCCTTAGTGTGGTGGGGACAGGAATAAGTGGACTGTCTATAAAAATGTCCCTCTGCTTTATCAGCGTCCCTGTAGGGCTTTGGGTTCAGCACTTGATATTCGGCTTGTGGAACAAATAATCTATTCTTACTTCCTTCACTTTCTCTCCATCTCCCTCTTTGCCCTTGGCCTGTTGGATTAGTGAGCGTTCATCCTAGCTCAGCAGAAAAGGAAGCTTGGTTGAGATAGATGTGTTCAGCACGTGAGTGTTCCTTTTAACCCATATACTGTTTGAGTTCCTCCACACCGCAACCCTCAGCTCAATAATCATACTCAGCATTATTTTATCAGCTTAATGACTTGTTTTAATTGTGAGATATGCTCATAAACCTGATTCTGACTCAAGGACATGTCTCTTAAAATCCTGAACTGACTTTGGTTGGGATGTATACTGTATGTCTTTATTGGCTCACGTTTAGCTTATATAATAAAGAAAGCAAGAAGTATGTCATTATTTGGTGCAGTAATCTTAAAAAAAAAAAAACAATGCCTTGCACCTCCAGGGTCAGGGGCTCAAATCCCAACTCCTGTGCGGAGTTTGCATGTTCTCCCCGCATGCTTCGGGGGTTTCCTCTGGGTAATCCAGTTTCCTTCCCCAATCCAAAAACATGCGTTGTAGTCTGAATGGCATTTCCAAATTGTCCATAGTGTGAGAATGGGTGTGTGAATGTGTGTGATTGTGCCCTGCGATGGGTTGGCACCCCATCCAGGGTGTCCCCCACCTTGTGCCTTGAATTCCCTGGGATAGGCTCCAGGCTCCCCACTACCCTGTGTATGATAAGTCATTTGGAAAATGGATGGATGGATGGTGTGAGCAATATACCTTGCTATCCTATACCTTATATTTTTACACACACTTTCAGATTATTCTCACAGCTTAGAGAGAACTTCCTGACTCTCCAGAACCTTGCACAATTTCTCCTGAACATACGTGACTTCAGATCAAACCCGATATGGTGGATGACAGCTCAGCTCGACTGCCATTGGTTATCTTTCCAGATTGCATTATCACATGAGACAATCGGCGTTTCCCCCACGCTACAGGATGTTGAGTTGTACATATTAATACATGTTTAATATTTCAGATTTGATATCAGAGGAAAGAGATTTTGATTGGATTTTAATCTGGAAAGGACATCTTTTCTGATCTCTGGGAATGACCCAGTTATCCTATAGTGTGTCATAAAACATATTTCGATAACCTACAACATTTAGATTAAAACATGCCATGGTCTAACACTACATGAATAGTTGCCACTGGTGTTACTTTCTTTACAATCCCCCCCCCCGATTTTATTCTGAAAATCAAAATAACTGTGTTGCTGTAACAGTGTAAAAGGTTTATTTGGTAGACAAAATGAAATCGTAATCCCAATATAAGATGCAGGCAAAAGGGCAAAAAACATGATCAGAAACAGTAAACACAGCCAAAAGGTAATCCAAAAAAAAAAAAAAAACCCAATATAAAAACGGCAAGACAATCAGGGTCAAAACACAATGAATTGTTGAGCATGGCAAGACTTCGCCAAGAAATCCAGGACTTGAACAGGAGGAGCAGTCAGAAGCGCAGTTAGTCTGTACAGGATTTTACAGAGTTTTTTGTGATCGTTGCGGCCAAAAATGTTTGATTTTGCTGCGGCTTTTTTTAAAATGCGCAGTGCAACTTGCAGAGTTTTTTGTGCTTTTTTGAACTGCCGAAACTCCAATTGCACAAAATTGTTTTGCACGGTCTTTCGCAGTGATGTTTGTTGGTAAATGAGACCTTTTAGCTGCACATGAATCGAAGAGGGCTTTCACGTGTTGTGATGATGTCACATGGCGTTTCCTCGATTTTGTGTTCATTTCTGCGATCGCAAAATCCTGGATGGACTGTTGGAAGCTAATACTCTGGTGGAGACTGCGCTCTGTGCTTCTGAGCTAGTGTTCTGAGCACTTGTTACAGTTGGACTGCGGGATGCAAAACATTACAAAAATAACTCAATAACTCTGGACACATGCTTATGCGCTAGTAATACATCATCTGTGTATCTTTGCTGGACTGGAAATATATATTTATGTATTTCACATGAAGTATATGCCATAGTATGCATAGTATGGCAATTGACATTCAGCCAAAGCTGTGCTTGTGTATATGTGTAACAGCTGGTGCGTGTCTCGCTCAGTGGGGTTTTGGTATGTTACCTCTGCATGGAGGCTGTAATCATAAAGTCTATGGAGCATGATTCCCTCAGGGATTCACACACACACACACACACACACACACAGCAGCAGCAGCCAAGTGATTGAGTGATTGATTAGGGCAGATAGTCTTCAGCTGGCTGGAGGAGACGATGCTTTAGGAGCATCATGCGTCTGTGTGTATGTGCGTCTCACCCTGTCTCACTCTCTTTATTTCTCTCTCTCCTCACATCCTGCTAACACTGGCTTTAACACAATGCCTCTGATTAAATATTCACCAGAACTCAGCTGCAGTCCTCGAGCCCAAACCAATCAGATCACAGCGTTTCTCCTGTGGAATCTACAAGTAGACCAATGAGAGCGCAGATGAGAGTGTGTACAACTTGTAGATATGTTGATCTCAGTTAAAATGTGTGTGCGTGTGTGTGTGTGTGTGTGTGTGTGTGTGTGTGTGTGTGTGTGTGTGTGTGTGTGGGAGGACGAGACTGTAAGTGCTTTAATACATCACAT
>CM042571.1:5187500-5287500 GCA_023630585.1 Cranoglanis bouderius
CTCGCCATGGTCAACCAAAGAAGTTGAGTGCACGTGCTCAGCATCACACCCAGAGGTTGGCTTTGCAGAATAGATGTATGAGTGCTGCCAGCATTGCTGCAGAGGTTGAAGGGGTGGGGGTCAGCCTGTCAGTGCTCAGACCATACGCCGCACACTGCATCAAATTGGTCTGCATGGCTGTCGTCCCAGAAGGAAGCCTCTTCTAAAGATGATGCAGAAGAAAGCCCGCAAACAGTTTGCTGAAGACAAGCAGACTAAGGACATGGATTACTGGAACCATGTCCTGTGGTCTGATGAGACCAAGATAAGCTTATTTGGTTTAGATGGTGTCAAGTGTGTGCAACCAGGTGAGGAGTACAAAGACAAGTGTGTCTTGCCTACAGTCAAGCATGGTGGTGGGAGTGTCATGGTCTGGGGCTGCATGAGTGCTGCCGGCACTGGGGAGCTAATGCCATGTACTGTGACATACTGAAGCAGAGCATGATCCCCTCCCTTCGGAAACTGGGTCGCAGGGCAGAATTCCAACATGATAACAACCCCAAACACACCTCCAAGATGACCACTGCCTTGCTAAAGAAGCTGAGGGTAAAGGTGATGGACTGGCCAAGCATGTCTCCAGACCTAAACCCTATTGAGCATCTGTGGGGCATCCTCAAACGGAAGGTGGAGGAGCACAAGGTGTCTAACATCCACCAGCTCTGTGATGTCATCATGGAGGAGTGGAAGAGGACTCCAGTGGCAACCTGTGAAGCTCTGGTGAACTCCATGCCCAACAGGGTTAAGGCAGTGCTGGAAAATAATGGTGGCCACACAAAATATTGACACTTTGGGCCCAATTTGGACATTTTCACTTAGGGGTGTACTCACTTTTGTTGCCAGCGGTTTAGACATTAATGGCTGTGTGTTGAGTTATTTTGAGGGGACAGCAAATTTACACTGTTATACAAGCTGTACACTCACTACTTTACATTGTAGCAAAGTGTCATTTCTTCTGTTGTCCCATGAAAAGATATAATAAAATATTTACAAAAATGTGAGGGGTGCACTCACTTTTGTGAGATACTGTACATACTGTATATGCGATGCAGAGCTTCTTAATATTGAAAGCAATTTTATTTTAAAAAAATACTTTTTCTTCAAGGGCAACAACTGGTCTATATATTGTAGCGTATGACTATGCCCAAACTGATTTCTAGATTGACCCAGACAGAACATAGAAAGTTTCACCACTCAGGCGACCCAGAGTAACCCCGAGAGGCCTCCTTTGACCAGATGCACCTTTTGGATGCAAAAGACACTTTGGAACCCACACAGGACTTACCCCTGCAATAAAAGAAACCTTTGATGACTGAACGTCTGGGAAACTTCATGATTAGTTCGTCAGCAGGGATCCACCAAAACTCCGACCAAGGGCCTGTAAATCTTTGATCTAATCTCGGTTTACGACCATATAGATTTAGCCTCAGAATCAGCAGGCCAGAGGAGAAATGTCCTCCCTAAGGTCACCCTGAGGTGACCAAGGACCGGTGGGACATTAGAAGAACATCAGCCCCCTCTTCTGGACATACACACGCGCACACGCACACACACACACACACACACACACACACACACACACACACACACACACACACACACACACACACACACACACACAAGCTTACCTTACACACACAATGGAGAAATCTCTCTCTCTTCAATGTAACGTGTAATTATATGTAATTATTCCATGTCTAAATAGTGTGATGTTATTTTGTTTACATATATTGTGTGTTTAACTAACCTTAATGACTTTAGATAGTTCTCATCTAGCATATCATTTTAAACATCTGTAACCAGGTTTTATTTGTAATATTCTTTACAAATCCATCGAATTTGGTATGTAGTTAATCGTCTCGAGATACCCGGATTGATTATGCATATCATATTGCAATGGGATACATCATTTCATGTTTTCTCTTAATTTCATTTATAACATGGTATAGACCGGCTCCTCCCTCGACGTTTAAATTAGGGTCCGTGACCAGACAAAGAGAGTTCATCCGGACATGCAAACCCAACTTCCTGATTGGCCCATAGCCCAAAGAGGCGTGTGCGTTGGTGTTGTCTTTAAAACAACACCACGCTCACTTCAAGTTAGACTTCAGACTTCAGAGTTAGACTTCAGAGTTAGACTTCACTTCTCACTCCTCAACTTCACTTCTTCAGGTTTCTCTCCCCCGGGGCCACGTGCCCCGGGAAGAGGAAGCCAGGATCTCTCTCTCTCCGGACACAAGATGCAACTACCTCCGGGCTCACGCCTTTTCAAACAACAACGAACCAGCGAACTCTACACGACCTCGCGCAAACTCTCAACCTTGAGGCTATGCAAGTATAGTTAATGATCTATATCTGCGTTTAAGATTGGACCCCAAGGAGAATTAAGTTCGTGCTGGTTCTGAAAAAGGCTAAATAGTTGTGTTTTTGTCTGTTTCCCTTTCTTTCATTACTTTCTCTCTATCCCTTTTCTCTCCCTGTATATATATGTATGTTTTGCTTAGAGTTGCTTAGAGTTAGTCGTGTGTATCCATAGTCACATATAGCTATTAAAATCTATTATCCCACGCTTGATTTTCTCTGTTTTTGTTGACGGGATGAGTCAATGAAATGCTGCATAAGATCTCGGTTACCCGCTCTAATCTTTAATAACAAACTCCGTGAGTTAATTCTTAAGGATAAACTCACTCTTTAGAGTTCATAAAGCTGATCTAGGCCACATACACAGTCATAATTAATTATAATCCGTTGTAGTTAATTATCTATGAGTATATGTGCACCTATATAAATTCCCTTTCATGGCTGATGTATATTTATCACTGGTCACAACACGCGTTGATTAGATATATAGATATATTTCACGCCATTCGAGCTAATTCCTTACATAAATTGGAGAATATATTTAAACGTGTTAAACATCTTTTAATTTGTTACGTAAATCTTAACTGGTGGAGAATATTATTTTAAACGTTGCAGATTCATCCGAGTTACTACACATTCTGGTAGATAATGCGGGCACGCTTTAAAACTCGTCTCCTTTAAAAAGGTGCGTTGAATCCAAGTGTGTGATTCTGTTTCGTTTTTCATGTTTAAAGTTGATCCATTTCATTATTCTGGTGGAAAAGAATAATGCATAGTAATGCCCTTTGTATTCGTTACAATATATATATATATATATATATATATATATATATATATATATATATATATATATATATATATATATATATATATATATATATACACACACACACATACATCAGGGTTGTCAATACTGTTGTCTGTGTTTGTGAGAGATTGTGGATGTGCTGTTTTTTTAAGAACAATGCGCTATCTCCGTTCCATTAATAAATATCATTTATTACCTTGTGAAGTTCGGGATTTAAAAGCTAAAGTTTAATGCTAACAACAGGTTTTTTTGTTTATTTATTTATTATTATTATTATTATTATTTTATTTTTTCAACATATTTTATTGAATCTTGAGGATTTTGTTCAGGAAAATACACCGATCAGCCATAACATTAAAAGCACCTGCCTAATATTGTGCAGGTCCCCCTTGTGCCGCCGAAACAGCTCTGACCCGTTGAGGCATGGACTCCACAAGACCTCTGAAGGTGTGCTGTGGTATCTGGCACCAAGAAGTTAGCAGCAGATCCTTTAAGTCCCGTAAGTTGTGAGGTGGAACCTCCATGGATCGGACTTGTTCGTCCAGCACATCCCACAGATGCTCGATCGGATTGAGATCTGGGGAATTTGGAGGCCAAGTCAACACTTTGAACTCTTTGTCATGTTCCTCAAACCATTCCTGAACAATTTTGGCAGTGTGGCAGGGCGCATTATCCTGCTGAAAGAGGCCACTGCCATTAGGGAATATCGTTGCCATGAAGGGGTGTACTTGGTCTGCAGCAATGTTTAGGTAGGTGGTACGTGTCAAAGTAACATCCACATGAATGCCAGGACCCAGGGTTTCCCAGCAGAACATTGCCCAGAGCATCACACTTCCTCCGCCAGCTTGCCTTCGTCCCACCCTTCTTCTCCATTTGTTCCAGAAACATCTGCTAACATCGAAATAGCTTATTCACTCACTTCCAACCTGATGGATTTCAGTGACTGCAGTATTACACACGTGTGATTTAAAAAAAAAAAAACAAGAAACAAATCATCTGGATTCACAAACATTACAGCATACAAAACGTTTCGAGGTTTTATAGCGCCTTTAATGGAATGTCAGTCTGGTTTGACATTGCTAAGTCCTTCATCTAGCAGCTAGCATAAACTGTTAACTGTCTAACCAAAGCTTATGCGATTTGGAAAACTGTGTTCTGCCTACTATGAATGACATCCTAATATTCCTCAGAAGAAGTAAAGCTAAAGGGGCACCTGGGGGGCAATCAGATTACTGTGCCACCCCGTTGCCTTCACGTCTGCTTTCACACACACACACACACACACACATACACACACACACACACACAAACACACAGAGAGAGAGTGAGATTTCAAATTACTCCAATACATCTCTCTTCTTCTGTTCTTGGAGTGGCACTGATCTTCTACAAGGTCCGCTTTGTGTGTGTGTGTGTGTGTGTGTGTGTGTGTGTGTGTGTGTGTGTGTGTGTGTGTGTGTGTGTGTGTGTGCGCGCACACACCACGTACCTCTGCAGTGAGCCTCCTGCAGAAACGTGATCATCTGCTGCTGAGAGAGAAAGAGACGTGAAAAGAATTTCAGTATTAGGAATATTCCCATTCTCTACCTACTGCATCTGTAGCATGTGTGTTATTAGAGAGGATAAGAATTTTCCGGTCCCGATTAAAGAATAAAAAATCCATTATACTCCAAATGCGGTTGTCATGGAAGACTAAGGGTAGCTACTGAATTGAAAACAATCAAAACAATTATGCAACGATGTCACAGCGTCACGCCAAAATACCAAAAAAATTAAGAATTTAATTTGAATAACTTTAAATAATTTAGATAACTTTTTTTAGTATTCGTGAAAGTGATTTTCAAAAACATGTCAACACAAACATTTAAGGTACGTTCACACATACAACGACTTTATCGCTGCAAGTCGCCAGTCACTGTGCTATGAAGTCGTTCCTACTACTTATTGCCATGGTAACATTTATCAGTAGGTGGCGCGACTAGCATTTCACAAAATGAAACATTCTGGAGGGAGAGCGTTTATATATAAAATTCACCAGTGTATATATGCATCATATCCTACGAGATGAAGGAGAAGCAGTGTGTGCTGTTTGCCACTGCAGCCGTCTATCTGCGGCGAGAGCGCAAGCGCCAGACTGTCTGGGTCCACGAAACAATTCAGACTCGCAGGCAGCATGGCGGATCGCGGACCACGTGCGCTCTACTGTCTTCTCCCGTTGGTAAGGTACGTTCACACATACAGTGACCATTCGTTTTCATTGAGATCTGGTGACTTCCGGCAACATGAGTGGCAGCGACCGTTGGCGACTAGATGTGGGCGTGTCCGGTGACGCGACAGAGTTGAGAAAATTTTATGCAAATTTAGAGCGACTTGTTGCAGTGACTACCAATGGGAGAAGACAGTAGAGCGCACGTGATCCATGAGCCGTGATCCGTCATGCTGCCTGCGAGTCCGAATTGTTTCGTGGACCCAGACAGTCTGGCGCTTGCGCTCTCGCCGCAGATAGACGGCTGCAGTGGCAAACAGCACACACTGCTTCTCCTTCATCCCGTAGGATATGATGCATATATACACTGGTGAATTTTCTATACAAACGCTCTCCCTCCAGAATGTTTCATTTTAGCAGCAAGAAAACTGGTTGTGCCATCCACTGATAAATGTTACTATGGCAACCAGTAGTAGGAACGTCTATTGGTGACTTCACAGTACAGTGGCTGGCGACTTGCAGCGATAAAATCTCTGTAGGTGTGAGTGTACCTGTTGTCACTGCACCAAGTCGCTCCAAATTTGCATAAAGTTAAACCATTCTCAACTTTGTCGCGACACTGGACACGCCCACATCTAGTCGCCAACGGTTGCTGTCGCTCATGTTGCCGGATATATATGCTAATGAGATGCTAATGTGGAAGTTATTCATTAGGATTACAGAGAGCATACATCCAGCGCACTACACTGTAAAACACACACACACACACACACACACACACACACACACACACACACACACACACACACACACACAAAACACACAAGAACACAGCTAAAGCCCACTCCTCATCTCCAGTACTCAAGGATTTCATTGGACAGTAGCAGAGTGGGCGGGGCCTGGTCCTGGAAGATCATCATCTGATATCTTCTAGTTGTGTCTCTCTCCTGTCTTTCTTTTTTTACTCTGTCTCTCTCTATCTTTTCTCTCTCTCTCTCTCTCTCTCTCTCTCTCTGCACCTCAGTTTGTATTTTTCTTTGCACAGAAACACCTGTGACAGAAACCAAAATAATACCTCCAAATTCTCTGTTTAAATACCAGTGTGTGTATGTGTGTGTGTGTGTGTGTGTGTGTGTGTGTGTGTGTGTGTGTGTGTGTAAAGGTGAGATGAATTCAAATGAGTTCTACAGGCCCCAGAGAGCAGTATCAACTTCAAAAAGCCTCTCCAGGGTCTCTCTCTCTC
The DNA here is from genome assembly GCA_023630585.1 of Cranoglanis bouderius. Taxonomy (NCBI): domain Eukaryota; kingdom Metazoa; phylum Chordata; class Actinopteri; order Siluriformes; family Cranoglanididae; genus Cranoglanis; species Cranoglanis bouderius. The sequence continues at coordinate 5,194,155 of CM042571.1, forward strand.
TCTCTCTCTCTCTCTCTCTCTCTCTCTCTCTCTCTCTCTCTCACTATGTATGCTCACTACACAGACTATATTAATGACGTTTACTATTTAGAAAAAAAACAATTTGAGATTCAGAATCAGACAAAATCATGAGAATCCTCGTGTTTTTCTTGTATTTTAATTTCAGCACAGTTTGTACTCAACCTTCTACCAATAAGAGTATTAAGTATTGGCACCCTCGCCTTCAGCTATGTCACTAACAGCCACATTCAAACAAACTCGCTCCATCTCATCTCTCATAGGAGCCTTAAGGTGGACACATAGCTGTGTTTTTATTTTGCGTCAAAACAAATGGCCAGTATTGTTGTTAATAATCATTCCCATCACTAATCCCCACCTCACAACATCCAGAGAATGTATTTTTCCATGCGACTGAAATTGAGAGTGTGAGTGTCTGTCTGTCTGTCTGTGTGCGTGTGTGTGTGTGTGTGTGTGTGTGTGTGTGTGATTGTGTGTGCATGTGTGTGTGTGTGTGTATGTGAGAAAGAGAGAGAAAGAGAGAGAGAGAGAGAGAAAGAAGAGTGACAGAGAAAGAGACAGCGAGAGAGTGAGAAAGAGACAGACAGAGACAAAGAGAGACAGAAGCAGGGTGTGTGTGTGTGTGTGTGTGTGTGTGTGTGTGTGTGTGTGTGTGTGTGTGAGAGAGAGAGAGAGAGAGAGAGAGAGAGAGAGAGAGAGAGAGCGAGAGAGAGAGAGAGAGAGAGACTGAGATGGAGAGGCAGAGGAAGACTGAGACAGAGAAGAAATAGGGAATGTGAGTGTGGGTGTCAAAGAGAAGGAAAGAGAAATGCAGAGAGTGATAGAGACAGACAGAAAGATGGAGAGACTGAGAGAATACGGACAGACAGAGAGAGAGAGAGAGAGAGAGAGAGAGAGAGAGAGAGAGAAATTGAAAGTCTTTGTGCGGTGTATTGATTTAACTTTGTTCCTTTTGTTTAACCAAATTCCTTTTTTCACTGAATAGGATTGTTTGATAGTGAGTGTGTGACAAATCTCTCACACACACACACACACACACACACACACACACACACACACACACACACACACACTCACACACACACACAATAATGTTAGTTAGCATGCTTTGTATCAAATTTGGCTAGTTATTAATGTCAGATAGCTTTTTCTTCACAAAAAGAGTGCATACTTATAGTATGTAGTGCAAGTGCATAGTGTAAGTAGGCGAATTGGGACGCATCATGTGTATGCGGAAGAGGGCGGATAGCGCTTTCCCTCCAGAAACACCTTGCTGAAGAATGTTTGTCCAAAATGCTCTGGGAACTTTATGTACTACAGAAAACTTTTACTACTTCGAGAAATTCACACTGAAGTACGATTCATTCGTATTGAGAGTGAACTGGAAAAGACAACCTACGGTGTTCAAGAGAAATGCAATGAGATGAGACAAAACAGCGCAAAACTTTTACAGACTGCACACTATACATATGTGCCGTGTGTGTGTGTGTGTGTATGTGTGTGTGTGTGTGTGTAAGAGTGTGTTCAGCAGCAGGATCACTACACTTCATCAGATTAGAATGTGTAATCATGACACTTCCCGAGCGGCACGCTGCGCCGGAGCTGGTATTCTTAATTTAGTGCTGTTCTGTTGTTCAGCAGGGTTGGAGGTGTGTGTGTGTGTGTGTGTGTGTGTGTGTGTGTGTGCAGGAAGGGAATATTGTATGCATCTATTGAACTGTATGAAAGTGTAGATTTCTTCTCCTCTCACCCCCCTACTGTTTTATCCATCCAGCGCTGTCACGGCGGGAGTGCAGCCAATCTGTCACAAGCTCACCTGCACACACTCACACACACACACTCACACACACTCACACACACACACACACACACACACACACACACACACACACACACTCACACACACACACACACACACACACACACACACACACACACACACACACACAATGACAGGCAGAAAATGGATGTAATAAAGATCGTTTCTACATGGTCTTAACATCCCTGAAAAATCACCACCAACAGAGAGAGAGAGTGAGAGAGAGAGAGAGAGAAAATGTGTGCTTGGGATGGACATTGTGTCATGGACAGCATGATGGGTAGTGTGTGTGTGTGTGTGGGTGTGGGTGTGTGGGTGTGTGTGTGTGTGTGTGTGGGTGTGTGTGTGTGTGGGTGTGTGTGTGTGGGTGTGTGTGTGTGTGGGTGTGGGTGTGTGGGTGTGCTTGCACTGAACCTGTGATCCTGCTCACACCAAACATCTTTTTCTGAGCACACACACTGAGCAGCTGCTCACCACCGAAAGAGTAAGCTAACTAGAACACAAATACATTGTTGAGAATGAACATATAATAATATGTTCTAAACAGAAACAAATACAGATATGAATAGGTGATCCACGCTCGTGCGCCGCTGTGTGATGCATTTACATCCTTAGTAACGGCCTGGTCAGAGTCAGCTGGTTTCAATTAGGCGACTAGTTTTTTTTTGTGTGTGTGTGTGTGTGTTTTAATACTTTGGGAAATACAACCAACTAAATTTATTAGAAGATACCACAGGCAGGAACCAACAAACCAAAAAATTTGAGAACAATTGTGATCTTACGTGATGTAGCTGAGGAACTGTCAGAGCCAGACTTACATACACCATGCTGACAGTGCTGATATTTCTACATCTGTTTTTCTCAGAGAAAGAAAGAAAGAAAGAAGGAAGGAAGGAAGGAAGGAAGAAAACAAACCAAAATGAAAAAGGCTGCACAGGAAAGAAAGAAATAGACAAACCAAAATGAAGAAAGAAAGAAAGAAAGAAAGAAAGAAAGAAAGAAAGAAAGAAAGAAAGAAAGAAAGAAAGAAAGAAAGAATCTAAAATTAAAAAGTCCAAACAGGAAAGAAAGAAAGAGACAAACCAAAATGAAGAAAGAAATAAAAATACAAGCAAGTAGGGAAGGAAGGAGGGAAGGAAGGATGGAAGGAAGGAAGTAAGCAAGCAAGAAGATAAACTGAAATTAAGAAAAAAGGCAAACCAAAAGAAAGAAAGAAAAGAAAGAAAAAACAAAAGAAAGAAAGGAAGGAAAATGCAAGCAAGTAAGCAAGCATGAAGATAAACCAAAATGAAGAAAAAAAGGCAAACCAAAAAAAGAAAGAAAGAAAGAAAGAAAGAAAGAAAAGAAGAAAGAAAGAAAGAAAGAAAGAAAGAAAGAAAGAAAGAAAGAAAGAAAGAAAGAAAGAAAGAAAGAAAGAAAACAATCTAAAATGAAAAAGTCCAAACAGGAAAGAAAGAAAGAGACAAACCAAAATGAAAAAGAAAGAAAAATACAAGCAAGTAGGGAAGGAAGGAAGGAAGGAAGGAAGGAAGAAGATAAACCAAAACGAAGGGGGGAAAGGCAAACAAAAAAAGAGAGAATGAAAGAAAGAAAAAAGAAAGAAAAATGCAAGCAAGTAAGCAAGCAAGAAGACCAAAATGAAGGGAAAAATGCAAACAAACAAATAAATAAAGAAAGAAAGAAAGAAAGTAGAGAAGGAAGGAAGGAAGGAAGGAAGGAAGGAAGAAGATAAACCAAAATGAAGAAAAAAACCCAAATCAAAAAAGAAAGAAAGCAGGGAAGAAAGAAAGAATGAAAAACAAAATGAAAGAAAGAACTTCAGTTTATAGACAAAAAAAATACAATGTATACAGTAGATAGATAGATAAATAGATAGTGCTGTGCAAACAGAATGCCGAGGCATCCACACTTTACCCTGACCTGGAGAGAAAGAGAGAGAGAGAGAGAGAGAGAGAGAGAGAGAGAGGTGGTAGTGAATGCTCCATAGTCTGTTGAGGGAAATGTTATATTGGCAGCACTGCAGCATGTATAATGGAGTCATATCTGTGTGTGTGTGCGTGTGTGTGTGCGTGTGTGTGTGTATGTGTGTATGTGTGGTGGGAGTCGTAGCTCTCTGGGGCGTGTGGAACTCATTTGAATTCATCTCACCTCTACACAAACACACACACACACACACACACACACACACACACACACACACACACACACACACACACACACACACACACTACCTGCTTGGTTTGCCATCATTTCCATGAAATAAGATGGAAATGGAAGCCGTATTTATTTTAGCTCAAATGCACTGTATTGTTACAGTTGTGTTCAAAAGTCTGAGTGCAACACTGAGGGCTGTGTGTATTTTAGCCGTTATCAAATACCTAAATCAGTATAATTCAAGAGTTCATTTTCTCCCACCGATAGCGCACTATCATGTAGTCTGTATAGAATAGTCACACTGAACGAGTGAACTGTCTCTTTCTGAAGATATCAGAGTACTGTACTTCAAATAGTTCTGTTTTTTGTAAGGTTTATTTCTCTGCAGGTCTGGAATATATCTTTACCTAGAAATCATTACATAGTAAGGTTTAATGCTGAAACCTGAAACAGACATTCTGACTACTAAAATGTTTATGTGTGCCAGTGTTATGGAACCAGGGGTGGACAAAGTACCAAAAAAACTGTACTTAAGTAAAACTATGAATACTCTGTCAAAATCTACTTGAGTAAAAGTCAAAAACATTCAAACAAACTCAAGAATTCAAGATTAAAAAGTTCCTATTCATTCATACTTCAGAGCTGAGCGCATGTTCAGCTACTTGACTTGCTAGTTTGCTAATCAATCAGTCATGCGGAAAATGTTCTGCTAACTCAGACAAACCTAGGATTTAGCTTACTGGTTAGCTAGTGTTTAATAACCCTTTTGGGAATGAACGCTAAGGCACATTAGCAGCAAAAACAAATTCTTACTCACTCACGGTGAGCCAATCACAAGTAATCACAATGTAACTAGTTAGCTACTTTAACAAACTAGCTAGCTAATTTAACGAGCCAATTTATAAAACTTAGCTGATTACGTTAAACTAATTCACAAAACATAATTAGCTAATCACTTAACTCGACTTATTTGATGGTGAATTTTAAAGGCAGAGATTTCGTTTTTTGTGGATGCAAGAAAGACATCTCCTCCTGTATGAACTGCTAAGAAAAGAAAATACAATCGCATATTATTTGAGATGTGTAACGAGTACTTTGAAGGTCAAAATGAAAATGTAAGGATTAAAAAGCATGTTTGTTCCATGAAATTTACTTATAGGCATATTAAAAGTAGGTTAATGCAGAAAGTAAATTCTTAAAGTTCTGCTGAGGTCATCTACGAAATGTAAAATGTAAAAGTTTTGAGCAATTTGAGGCAATTCTGACAGATATAGATAATGACTCATGCCAAACAGTTTTAAGTGTAAATTTTAAATAGAAATCTATTTCTTTAAATATAAATTCAAATGTTAAATATAAATCTAATGTTAAATGTAAATGTTAAATATAAATCTAATGTTAAATGTAAATGTTAAATATAAATCTAATGTTAAATGTAAATGTTAAATATAAATTTAAAATGTTAAATATAAATCTAATGTTAAATGTATGATGTATAAATATATGAATAATGATGCCATCACTACAGTTGGTAACTCCTTCATCTCACAAGTTTCTAAAAGCGAAACTTCATGAAAAGACGTAAAAAAAAAATTAAAAATTAAAAATTAAAAATTAAAAAACAAAAAAACAAAAACACGATCGTACATGACAGAGAAAGATCAAAATACTTTGAGGAGGGAAGTGACTTTGAGGGTCGACTGAGCGCGTAACTGAAATGCACGACTTTACTAAAATCAGAACATTTAAAAAAAGACAACCAAGTGTACAGAGTAGAGGATGGACAGAACAGGAAGTGTTACAATTATACTTAGTCTACCCTACATCCAGTAGTGTAATGTTTGGGACACCGCTCTTTCTCACTATATAATACATTGACTGTGTGTGTGTGTGTGTGTTTGTGTGTGTGTGTGTGTGTGTGTGTGTGTGTGTGTGTGTGTGTGTGTGTTTGCTTGCATTTATAGTTGATGTGGGTGGCATTCGTGTGTTTGTGTGTGTGTGTGTGTGTGTGTGTGTGTGTGTGTGTGTGGTGGGACAAATTAATGACAGTGCCAGGAATGACTGTGTGTGTGTGTGTGTGTGAGAGAGAGAGGCCAAGTATAGTGGGTCAGATTAATAGCAGTGCCAGGGCCGAGGGAATATGGGTGGTTCTATGTGTGTGTGTGTGTGTGTGTGTGAGACTTGATAGAAGAGGGAGTGTGTGTAGTGTTCTGGCACTCCATCACGCCCCCCAGAGGCCAGTGTCACTGCTGCTAATGTGCTTCTTAATTACATTCGGTTTGCAAACAGCCATCAGCGTGTGTATGTGCGTGCACACACACACACACACACACACACACACACACACACACACACAGAGACAACTTACACTAATATTTTAACAGCAGCTGAGGGCGAGAGGATTGAGCTCTGTGTGTGTTAATGTTCTGCACTGTGAAATGGAGATATATAAATATAAGTACACTGCTGAAGCCTCTTCTCCAACGGCATCTCCTCGCCAAAAATAAGTACCCCCTTAGACTCGCAAAGGTTTTCACTGATTTTTAAAGATGTTTTGTTAAAATACAAAAATGTGCAAAAATTTTGGGCACCCTATTTTTTTAGTACAAACTTTGTTATAGATTATTTATTTTATGACTCCTACATTATCAAGTCAGTACAAAAAACATTTTAGATTCCCAAGTTTTCTAGCACAAAATGAAATGTTACAGAAAAATGTTTGTATGTCATTAAAGAAAGCAGCATGTTACGTAAGAGACACTTTTCAGACAAAAAACACGATGAAGGCTGCTGGGTTTTGCTGCAAAAATAAGAAGCGAGTGAGAAAGTCAAAGTGTCCAGAAGAACTGTGTCTGGTTCTGCAAGATGCTCAATAAAACTTACCAGCTCATTTCCTTATAAAACTGCACTAATTGTACCGGAGACTACTATTTTTATTTTTATTTTTATTTTTCTGTCACACCAAATATTGACTTTGTTTCATTTACTACTGTTTACTGCTATTTACGGTATTTTTTTTTTAAAAAAATGTAGAAACATTTAATTTCATTATTTTGAAGGCATCTTTGCTCTACAGCGTTTCTTTGCATGTGCCTAAAACTTTTGCACAGTACTGTATCTGTGGGGTTCTGGGGATGTTGCTGTAGATGAATTCTGGAAAACAGCCTAAAGAGACAAAAAATAAGGTTTCGACTGCCAGTAACATACCCTGGGAAAAAAGCACTGTCGAAATGTATTTACTTCTAATCTTTCTAGGTTCTAACCTTTCACGCTACAATATGAATATCTGAGATTTTTGACCATGTGGGGACGTCGTCTTGAGGAAACGTTTTTGTTTGTTTGTTTGTTTGTTTTTTTTCCAAAAACTGCAGATTTTATTTAAAAATGAACTGTGTTTCACACCTGTGGCTGCCGAGTCCAAATCAGAGCAAAATTTTATACTTTTAATTCGTTTGCTATTTGGTTTGGTTTGTTTTCTCACAGCATGTAGGGTCGAAAACATACTGAAGCCCAAAGAGGCCATGCATTATTATTCTTTTTCTCGTGATATCGACATAACGAAAGTTGTTTTCTCATGATCACGACTTATTTTTTCTGTGTACTCGACATAACAACGTGTTGTTTTTATTGTTCTGGAGGCAGCAAAAAGCTTAGTGCAATCCTGCAGCATCATGGATGAACAAATTTCTTTTTACTTTGATCAGGGACTCACTCCAGCTGCAATAGCTCTATGTCTGTCAGTGACTGACAACTTCCACATTAGTGTCCGACACTTGAGAAGGGGACACCCCTCCCTTTTAATGCAGAGATGAAGTCCATCTCTACAGCGGGTAATTATTACATTTATCATGGTGATGGCGAAGACGGCAACGTGCATACAACCCGAGTCCCATTCACAAGGTGCGAGATTTTCTCGTGATAAAATTGTAAACTTTTTGTTATGTGGAGATCATGAGAAAACAACAAAAATAATAATAATAATGCAAGGCCTCTTAGGGCTTTTATGAAAACATCCTCATTCGACTCTTTTATTCATTATTCAGAAAAATGGCAATAGAAAAAAAGTTAAAGTAACCTTTACCATGTGTACCTGGAAATCATAAAAATCACCCATGCACGGAGCCAGCACTCAGTATATTACCAGATAATTGTGTACAGTACTGTGCAAAAGTTTTAGGCACATGCAAAGAAATGCTGTAGAGCAAAGATGCCTTCAAAATAATGAAATTAAATGTTTCTACATTAAAAAAATACCATAAAGAGCAGTAAACAGTAGTAAATGAAGCAAAGTCAATAAACAAAGTTGGTGTGACAAAAAAATAAAAAAATAAATAAAAATAGTAGTCTCCGGTACAATGTGTGCAGTTTTATAAGGAAATGAGCTGGTAAGTTTTATTGAGCATCTTGCAGAACCAGCCACAGTTCTTCTGGAGACTTTGACTTTCGCACTCGCTTCTTATTTTTGCAGCGAAACCCAGCAGCCTTCATTGTGTTTACTGTCTGAAAAGTGTCTCTTACGTAATATGCTGCTTTCTTTAATGACATACAAACATTTTTCTGTAACATTTAAGTTTGTGCTAGAAAACTAACGTTTGGGAATCTAAAATGTTTTTTGATAATGTAGACTTGATAATGTAGAAGTCATCAAATAAAAAATCTATAAAGTTTCTACAAAAAAAAAATAGGGTGATTAAAACTTTTGCACAGCACTGTAAATAACAACAAAAAAAAATTTAAAGAATTCTTTCCACCATTTATTTGTGCTTTGGCTCAGTTTAGCAGCTCATAAAATCTACAAAAAAAAAAATAATGCTGCAACCCAAAACACACAGCATGTTTGGTTCACTTCCAGGAGTGGGGTTGAGTCGTTTCAGAATCAAATCACCTTCTCAGTGCAATTGAACCGTAAATTGAACTGCATAGGGTTTGACTGGAACCGGACCGAGACCACCTTGCACACAAGGATTGGTTGTTTGGGACCACACCTGAGTGTGATTGCTGTGTTCTCACCTGCCTAAAGAACCACCTGAAAGAGGAAAATGCACCAGGGTTCAATTCAAACAGACTAAACACTACATACAGCTTTAAAGAGCCAAATGGTTTCCTCTTGGTTAATGAGATTAAGATTAGGGTTAGATTTAGGTGTAGCATAGCATTAATTCGCTACAGTAATAATTATGACTATGGAAGAGGTCTTCACAAGGATAGTAAGACAAATTTGTGTGTGTGTGTGTGTGTGTGTGTGTGTGTGTGTGTGTGTGTGTGTGTGTGTGAGAGAGTGCTGTAGTTATATTCATCAGGGTAAACTTGGGGCTCATGAGGGATGAAGCTGTTAGCATTTGGTACATCAGCCATGAATCACGCACGCACACACACACACACACACACACACACACATACAGACACACACACACACACACACACACACACACACACACACACACACACACACACACACGCAGCCACCATAAAACAAAAGATGGGAATGGAAAACAGCAGTTAAGTGATTTGATTTCTACTTGAACTATTCCATCCTTTTCTGACACACACACACACACACACACACACACACACACACACACACACACACACACACACACACACACACACACACACACACAAACAGCAGCCTAATGCTAACTCAGAGAGAGAAGTACGGTATAAAGGAAGAGAAAAAGAGATGGGAAATAAGAGGAAGGAAGATCTGAGTCATGTTCGAGTCCAGTAGGTATCGTTTTCAGGGTTGTGTCCTAATCCATTCTGGGTCATGTCCTAATCCTAAAGCCACTGTAACCATAACCAGTCCCTCCAGGATTTCGTGAATTTGCAATCGCAGAAATTAAAGCAAAATCAAGCAAACTCCTCAATATTCGGGGGAGCTTTTCAAAATGACCGCAGATTTGGGCCAAGACGCATCGTGTGTCGTCATCATGACGCGCATTCAGCCAAAGCCCTCTTCGATTCACGTGTGTCGAACATGAGTACAGCTAAAAGGTCTCGTTTACCAACAAACATCACTGCGAAAGACCGTGCAAAACAATTTCTCCAGTTGCAATTTTTCCAATTCAAGCAGTTTTCCACAAAAGAAGGCACAAAAACTCCACAAGTTGCATTGCAAATTCTGAAGAAAAAAAACAACAAATTCAAGCATTTTTGGCCGCAACACTCACAAAAGATCTCAGTGGTTTTGGAAGAAGGTTGTAGGTGCAAAAAGCAAGTCAGCAGGTGCTAGTTTGAAATTAGTAATCGGAAATTAAATCTAATCAATTTAGGCAAATATAAGTTCTGACAAACAAAGGGAAAGTTTAAGCACAGACTATGTTTGTCTATGATTTACAGAACTATGACTGTTGTAAGATATATTATAGCAAAGATTGGGGGAGCGAAAGAGGGATTTATCCATCCATCCATTTTCCTTACGGCTTATCCTACACAGGGTCATGGGAAGCCTGGAGCCTATCCCAGGGAACTCGGGGCACAATGAGGCAGGCACCCTTGATGGGGTGCCAACCTATTGCAGGGCACAATCAGACACATCCACACGCTATGAGCAATTTAGAGATGCCAGTCAGCCTACAATGCATGTCTTTGGACTGAGGGAGGAAACTGAAGGAAACCCCCGAAGCATGGGGAGAACATGCAAACTCCATGCACACAGGATGGAGGTGGGAATCAAACCCCCAACTCCAGAGCAGCAAGGCAAATGTTCTAACCACTAAACCACCATGCCCCCAGGGGGATTTATAGAGTGGATAATATCCATATATCATAAATGCAAAATTCTCCGAACTTTTTGGGCTAGTTTAAGGTCTTTTTCTGTGATTTGTGAGACGTGTTTGGTGCTGAGATCTGGCAACCCTGGCCACAACAATGCTTTCACCAATCCTACCTAGTATCTAATGAGCCTAGCTTGCTATTCTAGGTTTGATTTCTTATTATCAGTAATAAATATCAAATAATGATTGGTTTAAGTTAAGAAGCTTTACATTGAAATTTTGGAATAGTGGCCATGAAATATTTTTGATTGTGTCATAAACTTCCTTGTATACTCTCACCAAGAAGACATTTTTATTAGCACTTTGTCCTTCATATTTGTTTTACTTGCTTGGCCTCCAGCTTGCATCCTTTAAAAAACATACACACACACACACACACACTTGGCACTTCTATAAAAAAAAATTTATTTATTTTTTAAACTTCTGTAAGGGCTCTGCTCACAGCCGCTTCCCATAGGATCACATGTATTCTATGTGTGCTGGTGGTTGAGAAACTGTAAAAGCAGCCTAAGTCATCTCTAACTCCTGCAGGAACTGCCTCCGGGCTCTGTCCTAATCCAGTAGGAATTATCTCTGAGTGCTCTTGTAGCTCAGTAGATAGTTGCAGTGAATATTTGGGACATCTGATACACATCACAGTGTTTAACTCTGCAGTCTTCTCGTTAGCTTTATTATTAATTACTTCTCATTTAACCTCTCCTCTATGGGATGTGTCCTAATTCATTAATCCAGCATCACTGAGCTCTATTTAAATGAATTAGGGGTCGTGTCCTAATCCTTTAGGGATCGTTGCTTGATTGTATTCTAATTCACTAGGAATTTTCATGTATTATTTCAGAAGAAATCATCTCTCGGTTGTGTCATAATCCTTCGGCGATTGTCAGTGGAACCCAGTCCTAATCCATTAGGATGTGTGTGTGTGTGTGTGTGTGTGTGTGTGTGTGTGTGTGTTTGTGGGTGTGAACGCTATCCCTCTCTGTCCTTCTACCCTTCATCTCTCTCTCTCTCTCTCTCTCTCTCTCTCTCTCTCTCTCTCTCTCTCACACACACACACACACACACACACACACACACACACACACACAGACAAACTCTAGCTGTGTATCCAGTGCTGATCGTGAGCTCTGCACATCTCTATCCATCTCGCTGTTCCTGTAGGCGTTATGATTATTGTGTGTGTGTGTGTGTGTGTGTGTGTGTGTGTGTGTGTGTGTGTGTGTGTGTGTGTGTGTGTGTGTCCATCAGGGCAAGGAGACATGAAGGCAGCAGGGAGATCACTGCAGGATGCCAGGCAAACACACACACACACACACATAGAATAGACGTTTAACATTGTCTTTGGGACGTGTCCTATTCCAGTAATAATTATTCTTAGGTTGTGTTCTATTCCAGTAAGAATTGTCTTTGTTCATGGAAATCTAACACCCAAGAAGGTTGCCCTAAGGTGAAAAGCATTTATGCTTATTAAGGTGTATCTCTGATTAATATCTCAATATCTGTCCTTGTGGGTTTCCTCCAGGTTCTCTGGTTTCCTCCCACTTCCCAAAAAACATGCTGGCTGGTGAATTTCTGACTCTAAATTGCCCTTAATTGTGAATGAATGTGTGAATGTGTGTGTGACACATCTTTTTGCTAAGATAAGCTAATTTTTTTGCTCACAACAGCAATTTGAGCTAATGGACTTATTCTTTTGGTAACAAGTCGGCCTGTTGTGGACCGGCGTCCCATTTAGGGTGTATTTTGGGGCATTTCCTAATCCAGTAAGAATAATCTCTGGGTTGTGTTCTGTTCTAGTAACAATTGTCTATGGGTCATGTCCTAATCCAGCAGGCGTCAACTCTACATTGTTTCCTATAGTACAAGGCATACAAAGTCTCAGGTCATGTCATAAAACGGCGTGGCAGGTTATGTCCAAACCTGGTATTAATTGTCTCAGAAGTGTGTCCTAATCTAACTGAACTTGTCTCTGGCCATTTCCAAGCCATATCCTATTCCAATAAACAGTCTCTGGGCCATGTCCCATTTCACTCTCTGGGTTATGTCATATTCCACTAAATACAATGCCTATAGACATATAACATATAATAACATTTTTAAAAATTCTGAACAATTATTAACATTCAATTAGTGAAATACCTGGTTTGGATGAGTGATCAGCCCCTTAGAGTAACCATTATAAACTTGCTCAGGTACAACAAGTCACTTCCCAGATCACACACCATGCTAACTGCCCCCTACCTGATATCAACTGCAGTGGATTTGATTACTTCATAAGAAAACTGGCTGTTCGACGATGATTCCTTTACTAGTAGTGCATGGCAATGCAAAGAATACACCATGGTTGGAAAGGTGCTTTCAAAAGGGCCAAAGGGACAAAGTTGTGGAAAGGCACAAGCTAGGAGAAGGATAGAAAAAGATTTCAAAGGCCCTATCTATCCCTCTGAGTACCATTCAGAGCATTATTAAGAAGTAGAAAGTGTATGGCACCACCAACACCTTGCCCAGATCAGGCCGTCCCTCCAAACTGGATGACCGAGCCAGGAGGTTATTGATCAGGGAAGCTACCAAGAGGCCAATGGCAATTTTGAAGGACTTACAAGTCCTTATGGCAGGACGTCAGGAAACGAATGGGAGGTGCGCCGATCACCGACAAGATGCGAGAGGCGCGGCTGCGGTGGTACGGGCATGTCGTCCAAAGCGACCCCGACTCCGTGGTGAGAACCGCCCAGCGCCTCAGTCCACCAGGCAAGCGACCCCGAGGCCGGCCGAAGAAGCAGTGGATGGACCGCATCAAGCAAGACATGAAGATCGTCAACGGCGCCCTGGAAGACGCCCTCGATCGAGCCAAGTGGAGGAGACTTTGCAGAACAGCCGACTCTGCAATCCAGCGGGGTAGTACTTAGAAGAAGAAGAAGACAAGTCCTTATGACAATAATCTCACAAGCTTTACACAAAGCTGGCCTGTATGGCAGGGTGGCAAGAAAGAAGCCTCTTCTGAAAAAGCTTCACAAAAAACCACTTGGAAGATTCTAATGCCATGTGGCAAAAGGTTTTATGGTCAGATGAGACCAAGATTGAACTTTTTTAGACTGAACTGCAAGCATTATGTTTGGCAAAAACCAAACACAGCACACCATCCAAAACACAGCATACCTACTGTGAAGCATGGTGGTGGCAACATTATGTTGTGGGGGTGTTTCTCTTCAGCAGGGACAGGGCAATTGGTCAGGATTGAAGGGAAAATGGATGCTGCCAAGTACACCCAAATTCTTGAGGGAAAACCTGTGGCCCTCTACTAGACAGCTGAAGATGGGCAGGTGGTTCATCTTCCAGCACGACAATGACCCTAAACACATCGCCAAAAAAACTATACAGTGGCTTAAGGATAGGAAGGTGAATGTCCTTGAGTGTCCAAGTCAGAGCCCTGACCTAAATACAATTGTAAATCTGTGGATGGACTTGAAGACAGCAGTCAATCGCCGCTCACCACGAAATGTGACTGAACTTGAACAATTCTGCAAGGAAGAATGGGCAAATATTCTCCACTCTAGGTGTGCAAAGCTAATAGAGACATATCCAAACAGACTGATGGCTGTAATTAAAGCAAAAGGTGGCTCTATTAAGTATTAAATGATGGGACTGATCACTTTTCCAACTCCGTTATTCTAGTTTTCTTTTTTTTTTAACATTTCTGAACTGTTGCCTTTTTACATTACTTGAATGTTGTAAGGCAGAATGTGTAAATAAAGCTGGAACAAAAAAAAAAAAAATGTTATGGGTTTTGATTTCAGGCTGTATAGATATAGTCTATGGGCTATGTTCTATTCAACTAAATATAGTCTATGGGCTGTGTCCTATTCAACTAAATGTAGTCTATGGGCTATGTCCTATTCAGCTAAATATAGTCTATGGGCTGTGTCCTATTCAACTAAATGTAGTCTATGGGCTATGTCCTATTCAGCTAAATATAGTCTATGGGCCATGTCCTATTCAACTAAATATAGTCTATGGGCTATGTTCTATTCAACTAAATATAGTCTATGGGCTGTGTCCTATTCAACTAAATATAGTCTATGGGCTATGTTCTATTCCACTAAATATACTCTATGGGTCATGTCCTATTCCACTAAATACTGTATAGTCTCTGGGAAATGCCCTATTCCACTAAGTATAGTCTCTGGGCCATGTCCCATTCCACTCTCTGGGTTATGTCCTATTCCACTAAACACTCTCTGGGCCATGTCCCATTCCACTCTCTGGGTTATGTGTTATTCCATTAAATACTCTCTGGTCCATGTCCTATTCCACTAAACACTCTCTGGGCCATGTCCTATTCCACTAAACACTCTCTGGGCCATGTCCCATTCCACTCTCTGGGTTATGTCCTATTCCACTAAACACTCTCTGTGCCATGTCCTAATCAAGTAAGAAATATCTTGGGACCATGTGACAAGGAAGTACAGAAATACAGAAAGTGGCCCTTCTGTATTCTGATGGTGTGTGTGTGTCTGTGTCGGAGAGGGAGAGATGGGAAAATGAAGACAGACTTTGGAAGTGTTTATTCCTTTCCTCCCTTTCTCTGTTGTGGTTGATGTGGCTGGCATGCCATCACCATGGTGACAGTGGTTGTGCTCTATGCGTAACAGCAGTGGCCATAAAGCATGTTCAGAATGATGTGTGTGTGACGGAGAAAGTGTAAAGCTGGGTCCTGCTCTTTGTATGTCACTTTACAAATCCAGGATGAGATGACTAATGTATGACTGATGTATTTACTAATCACGATAATTCCAGATGTGTTCATTTGGTTCTTTGAATACACTGGAGAATTGGAACCCGGATTGATCTGTTTGAGATAAAGATGCACTTCCATTTTACCTGGAAAGGGCTGATAGATTGAGATTTGAAAATAGTCAATGAAAACAAGTCAACAATTGGCTGATGCAAAAGCTACGGAAGCCTGGAGAGGCCATGGATATTTTTTTGCTAAGATAAGCTAATTTTTTTGCTCACAACAGCAATTTGAGCTAATGGACTTGTTCTTTTGGTAACAAGTCGGACAACCGTAGGATCATGCCAAATCATCAACAATCCAATCCAGCTAACTCGGGAATCCACTGATGAAGAATGAAATTCCAAACGCGAAATCATTAAAGCTCCCTGTTCCAGATATAACATTAAAACCACTGACGGTTGAAGTGAATAACACTGATTGTCTCATTACAATTGCACCTGTCAATGGGTGGGGTGTATTAGCCAACAGTCAGTTCTCGAAGTTGATGTGTTGGAAGCAGGAAAAATGGGCAAGTGTAAGGATCTGAGTGACCTGGACAAGGGCCGAATTGTGATGGTTAGACGACCGGGTCAGAGCGTCTCCAAAACGGCAGGTCTTGTGTGGTGTTGCCAATATGCGGTGGTTAGTACCTACCAAAAGTGGTCCAAGGAAGGACAACCGGTGAACCGGCGACAGGGTCATGGGTGCCCAAGGCTCAATGATGCATATGATCTGGATTTAGATCCAGATCTAGATGAGTATTCCTGAAGTGTGATGGAAATAAATGTAAAAGCCTAATGTAAAACTAAACTAGCTAGGCAAACTAGCAAGTTCTACAGCTAGCAAACTGGACAGTGGAGCAAATCCTAATATGGCTTCTAATTGTCCAAATTATTATGTTATTAATTATTATCTTATTGGTCACTACAGCTTGTGGTATGTTTTGTAAGTCACAAAATTACTAAAAATTGAATGTGTTTATTATTATTATTATTATTATTATTATTATTATTATTTTAGACGGAGGCTGAAACATAACAAACTAAGGAAAACCCAAAGGTTCTAATTACTTTCTGAATAGACTGTATAATGCAACATTTAAAACTGCTTCAGTGAGGCTACGGAAAAAAAGGTGTCATCATAGATGTTCAAACACTGTATCCATGACTCTAGAAGAAGCCATTTAAGAGACACCGTATGTGTAGCTGCTCTGTTTTCCCAATTAGTACCACGTAGTTAATCCTCAATTAACCATGTTTTCTCTGTATTATCTCCATTAAACTCTGGAATGAGGTTGTTTGTAAATGATTACAGGTAATTTAACTGACCCATGTCAAAAAGAATATTCATGACTCTCCTTTTTTTTTTTTTTTTGCTTTTATGCCTTTACCAACAAGGAGACTGGCTTTTTAATTGAAGGCTGGACTTGAAAAAAGGCTGGACTGCTATGTTAAAGTTCATACTTCAACTTGTTACTGTCTCAACTTAAGTGTGTGGATATTATCTTTAATGTAACAGATTTCTATAATGAATTATGAACAAAGTCAAATTTCATCACACACACACACACACACACACACACACACACACAGTAGAGTCCCTGTAGATCTCTTGTCCTCTTTAATTATTAGTGAGCTCCTTATTCGCCTCAGCACTTTCTAATGATGGGGTGATTAATTAATAAGAGGGAAAGAGACACACTCCCTTGTTACTTTATGGTATTTTTATACTCAAAACCAAGACTTCAGTCGTCATGTTCAGGCTTTGTGTTGTTTAAAATTTCAGCCTTCAGCTGGTATTTTACTAGTATGCTGTAACGTGTGGTTCTTCGCGAAAGACTTGGTCTTGGACTTGTCTTGGACTTGACAGTGGTAGTCTTGTCTAAAGCTCATTGGTTTGTTACTGATTGTATTCACCTGTTCTGTGTTTCATTCATGATTAGTTGTCTTTTTATATTCTCTGATGTAGAGCTTTAGTCAAGCCCACAACTGTCAAGTCCAAGACCAAGACTAGCCTTGACCCCATTAAGACTGTGACTGCTCTTGGTCTTGTCTTGGACTGACAGTGGTGGTCTTGAATACAGCTCTACATCAGAGGATTTAAGAAGGCAACTAATCATGAATGAAACACAGAACAGGTGAATACAATCAGTAACAAACCAATGATGTGACAGGAGTGGAGACAGCACATGGCAAAATATGCTCAGTGCACTGAGAGGGAGTATTCATGACACACACATATACACTTGCATTAGTCAGCAATGTAACATTATAGATTTGGTGTAACATTTCACATTTCAAAAAGCTGAGCTTGTTTATGAATTGTGTGCCCTTGCTGCTGTGTGTTCCTACTGAACAGTCTTACACACACCTCCCCTTGTGCTGCAAGTGCACACTCATGTGGCATGTGATGCACACTTAGTTATTGGAAGTTGATGAGGGCATGTTGAAAACAGGCAGCTATATTTAACTCTTCCTGCGAGGTTTGCTCATTAACACCTAGTCATGTAGCAAAGAAATGAGCACCTACACTTAATCTGTGTGTGTGTGTGTGTGTGTGTGTGTGTGTGTGTGTGTGTCTATGTGTCTGTGTCTGTGTAGATAGAAAAGAAAGACAGAGAGAGAGACAATGACTTATTGTGCCACAGTCTGACTCTGATATACATATATATATATATATATATATATATATATATATATATATATATATATATATATATATATATATATATATATATATATATAGAGAGAGAGAGAGAGAGAGAGAGAGAGAGAGAGAGAGAGAGAGAGAGAGAGAGAAAAGAATCACCCCCCTTTAAAATAATCACATTTAGTTGCTTTTCAGCCTTAAATGAAAATGGACACAGTTTTTGTTTTATAGAGCTGTATTTACTCAGTGCAAGTTCTAACATCCAAGTGAAAGATATAACATCAACATGTCAGGAATTTACAAAATAAAAAAGCCAGAATCACTGAGTTGGAAAAAGGATCACCCCCTCCGAAATATGACTTGTAAACTCAATAAGGTGTAGCTAATCACCTTCTAAATGGCACACAAAGCCATTTGACTTTCAACTGTGATCAGCTGTGGTCATTTTGATTAGCTCAGTATGAAAAGAGCTTTCCTGGAGCATTTTGTAGTGCAACTGAAGCAAACAATCAACTATGGGTGGCAAGGCACAGTCAAAAGATCTCCGGGATATGACAGGCACAAGTCAGGAGATGGATACAAAAAAAAAATTCAAAGGCTTTATCAATGCCTAGAAGCACAGTGAAGTCTATTATTAAGAAGTGGAAGGTATTTGGTACAACACAGACCCTCCTTGATCAGGACGTTGCTCCAAACTGGATGAAAGAGCCAGGATTAAACTGGTCAGAGAGGCTACCAAGAGGAGCTCTGAAGCAGTTGCAGGAATTTATGAAAAAGAGTGTTCATTGTGTGCATGTGACAACAATATCACAAATTCTCCACAAATGTGGCTTGTATGGGAGGGTTGCAAGAAAAAAGCCACTCCTCAAGAAAGGCCACATGGAGATTCTGAGGACACATGGAAAAAGGTGTTATGGTCAGATGAGACTAAAATTGAATTATTTGGCCTCAACACCAAACGATATGTCTGGCGGAAATCCAATACAAGGTGAATGTCCTTGCATGGCCTAGTCAGAACCCAGACTTAAACCCCATTGAAAATCTGTGGAATGACTTGAAGACTGTAGTCCACAAACGGTCACCATCAAATTTAACTGAACTTGAGCAGTTCTACAAAGAAGAGTGGGCAAATATTGCAAAGTCTAGATGTGCAAAGTTAGTAGAGACATATCCCAACAGACTAAAGGCTGCAATTAAAAAAATAAGGCAAATTAAAGCAAGGGGGTGATCCTTTTTCCAACTCAGTGATTCTGTTATTTATTTATTTATTTATTTATTTTTTCTGACATGTTGGTGTTATATCTTTCATTTGGATGTTATAAGCTGCACTGAGTAAATACAGCTGGATAAAACAAAAACTGTGTCCGTCTTCATTTCAGGATGAAAAGCAACAACATGTGATTATTTTAAAGGGGGGGGGGGGGTGATTCTTTTCTATACCATCTGTGTGTGTGTGTGTGTATATATATATATATATATATATATATATATATATATATATATATATATATATATATATATATATATATATGTATATTGTATATACACACAGAAAAGACTTGCTGTGTGTGTGTGTGTGTGTGTGTGTGTGTGTGTGTGTGTGTGTGTGTGTATGTGTTAATTGGGGGTGAAAGAGCAGCGAGCAGTGTTGATGTGTGGACACAGTGCCAGAGTGTGAAGAAGCCTCAGGATAAAATGTCACATCCGAGACTGGGAAAGAACACACACACACACACACACACACACACACACATACACGCACACACACACACCATCTGCTAACAGTCTGGCTTTATTATTCGCTCTCTTCTCTGCTGTGTCATTTGTTTCTGAAAGAAAAAAGCCAATTCCACCAAACAAACCAAAGTAGCCTCCAGTGGATGGAAGCCAACAGCCACCAATTAGCTTGAAGTCTTTTGCATAAACCTTTTTTTAAAACCCCATTTTCTCCCAATTTGGTCATTTTGTGAATTTTCACTCACTAGCTAGCTCTAACCTATGATACACTTCTAGCATGTGCTTCCTCTGAGACACATGAAGCCACAGCATCTTTAGCTCATTCTGCATCACAGGTCACTGTAACACACTCAGAGGAAATCTAAGGGCTATCTACCCTCTTCCGCATACATGAGCTCGCAGAAGGCCATGATTGGCTAATGTCGCTGTGATTGACAGGGGTAATCGACGAGTAATGTTGTTAGCAACACTCTGGCCAGCTAACCTTGATGAGTGGTGTATATTTACCTCCTCAAAACAGCTAACTTGTTATGTATTTATCTATGTGGTCAATACTTTAGGTTCCTATTGGCGTAACATATACTTCCTTCTATGTACTGCACATGCGCAGTATGTTCTATACAAAGATTAACAAGTTTCAACACGAAAGCAGCCTAGTAAAGAAGCTTGTGTCAGTCTCCTTCTTTATGATGTATTCGGTCACTCATAAGATATAACAAAACTGGATTGTCGATGTTATAGATTTAACAAGCGAATATCTGTATGCTGATTAATCTAAAGCAAGTAAGTAGTCAAAGTAAGAAGTGCTTCTTTGTTTACTGTTGATGCTCTGAGCAGCCATGTTGATTTGACGTCAAATGCTAAACTCAGGGTGGAGGAGGCCTTCCTGAATTTCCGAGTAGGAATTCTGAGTTGAGGGGCGCTTTATTTAGATTTTCCAAGTCAGTGTCAGAAATTCCAAGTGACACGTTTTAGTCTAACAAAGCATATCTCAGTATAGACGTCTGTGCACACGTATTTAGTAATGATTTCTATCACACTCGCAGCATTGCTTTGGCAAAACTCAATAAGGAGAAAGAGATTGTAAGAAAGAGAAAAAGAGAAAATGACTCAAAAAGATGGACAGAGAGAGAGAGAGAGAGAGAGAGAGAGTCATTGTTATCTGCTGCAAAAGCAGTCCTTTGCTTATCTTCATACCCGAAGCATTTACCTCTGCTTCTTTTCACTTTCTCTCTTCCTAGCTCATCTATTTTACCCTCATCTATTCTCTCAGTGTATTCTCTTCCTTTTTTCTTCTTTTCTCTTCCTCTCTTCTCTCATTTTTGCTTACCTCTGTGTCACTTATCATTTCTTCTTTCCTCTTCTCTCTCCTCTTTTCCTTATTTCTTTTCCCATCTTCACCTCTCATTTTCCCCTCTTCTCATCTTCTCTTGTTATTTCTTATATTCTCTCTTCATTTTTTTCTATCCTCTTTGATTCACCTATCTTTTCATCTCTTCTGTTTCCTACTGTAATAAATTATCCTTTGACATGTTCATGAGTCCCACTGCTGCTCATTACACACACACACACACACACACACACACACACACACACACACACACACACACACACACACACACACACACACAGAGAGTTTGAGTTTTAATTCTATTTATGTAGGTTAGTCCACAGTGATGTGTTTATACCTACCTATAACCTGAAGTGTAATCTCAATAACTAAAATTAATTCTTTTTTAAAAATTATTATTATTTATTATTATTTTTTCATTATAATATTTTTTATTAATTTTATGTAAATCTTCATGGGGACCCAACAAATGGCCCACAAGGGCAGAATATATTCTGCCCTTGTAGCTATTCTTGGTCAGAATGTATAAAAATGTATAAGTTCCTGTTATCACTTACGTTATAGCAGCTATAAGCAGTCGGTCCATTACCAGCTTCTTTATTTCTCTCTCTCCTGAATTAAAAAAATGTAGCTTTTGAGATCACGTTACCAAGAAAACAGAAAGCCCAAAGTCCTCTATCTCGAAAACCTCCACATGTTGGAAGATTTAACATTACAGTTTTACAATATACAAAATCAAGTTAACTCTGCAATATTTGAAGGAGCTTGCAATTTTTCAAAATTCCCACAGATCACAACAAGCATTCAGTCAAAGCTCTCTTCGATTTATGTGCTTCGATCATGAGTGCATCTAAAAGGTCTCATTTACAAACAAACATCACTGCGAAAGACCGTGCAAAACTATTTTGTGCAATTGCAATTTCACCAATTCAAGTAGTTTCCCGAAAAAAAAAAAGCACAAAAAACTCCGCAATTTGCATCGCAAATTTTTAAAAAAGCCGCAGCAAAAGCAAGCATTTTTGGCTGCAACAATCACAAAAAAATAAACCCTCGGTGAAATCCTGTACGGACTGAATTACAGTTGAAACCATTGTCAGAGCTGCTTTTATAGAAAAGGAATCAACACCTTCTGACCAATCAGATCTGAGAAATTAACAGTGCTCTTGTATAATTCCATATTATATATTCCTATTAATCATTTACATTTACATTTACATTTATGGCATTTGGCAGACGCCCTTATCCAGAGCGACTTACATTTTTAAAATTTTTTATTTCATTTATACATCTGAGCAATTGAGGGTTAAGGGCCTTGCTCAAGGGCCCAGCAGTGGTGGCTTGGCGGTGCTGGGGTTTGAACTCACGTAGTCATGGTGATATCTGGAGATAAATACTGTACATGCTGTGTGCAGGGACCTTCTTTACTGTTTTAACACGTTCACAACAGGTATGCAGTCAGATGCACACTCCGTCTGAAGAAGTGAATGAACAAATGCACAAATAGCAGCACTAGTGATAGTGATACAAAAATGTAGCAGAGCGGAATTAATTTAATATTAGTAGCTTATTTTGCAAAAGAAGAAGAAGACAAAGGCATAGGCGCATTGTCATGCTGGAACAGGTTTGGGTCTCTTAGGAAAATTGTTATGTTACAGCACACAGCATACAAGGACATCATATAAAAACTGTAATGAATTTTTCATGGTCTCACAACTGCTATCTGACCGTGTTGTACTGGTACATTTATAGAAGGGATTTATTTATTTATAATCACCCTATCCGGTGTTACCCAGATGAGGATGGGTTCCCTTTTGAGTCTGGTACCTCTCAAGGTTTCTTCCTTATATCATCTCAGGTAGTTTTTCCTTGCCACTGTCACCGCTGGCTTGCTCATTGGGGATAAATTCATAAATTTAAAATCTATGTCCTGAATTTATATACTTCTGTAAAGCTGCTTTGGGACAATGTCCATTGTTAAAAGCGCTATACAAATAAATTGAACTTGAACTTGAACTTGAACAAAGAAGAAGAAGAAAAAGAGAAGAAAGTGATATGGGTGACATTTTCTATTAACATTTCCACATTCATAAACTGTGTTTATTATTCTTTGTATATCAGTATTGACTCCCTGTAAGCATTTTATAAGCTTGAATAATGTGCTATAAATAATTTGGATGTTGTTGACACATGAGGACTATCAGAAACTAGTCAGGACTGTTGCAGAGACTGCAGTACCTTACAGTATATCTGCACTTGGGCATTACTTTTCTGCCCCCATACACTATACAGCCAAAAGTTCATGGACACCTGACCATCACACCTCTATGTGCTTGTTGAACATCCCATTCCCGATTTAGTCCTCCTTTTGCTGTTATAATAACCTCCACTCATCTTGGAAGACTTTCCTCTAGATTTTGGAGTGTGGCTGTGAGGATCAGCCACAAGAGCATTAGTGAGATCAGGCACTGATGTTGGGTGAGGAGGCCTGGGGCACAGTCAGCATTCCAGTTGTGTTCCCAGCATCCCAAAGGTGTTCAGTGGGGTTGAAGTCTGGGCTCTGTGCAGGCCATTCAAGTTCTCCTACTCAAACCTTGACAAACCATGTCTTCATGACCTTGCTTTGTACATAGGCGCATTGTCATGCTGGAACAGGTTTGGGTCCCTTAGGGAAATTGTAATGCTACAGCACACAGCATACAAGGACATCATATACAATTGTGTGCTTCCAACCTTGTGGCAACAGTTTGAAGAAGGCCCACATATGGGTGAGACGGTCAGATATCTGTGAGATGGTGTCCACATACTGTATGTACATTTGGCCATATAGTCTCTTATATATTTACCAACAAGGTAATGGTATTTTTTTAATGACACGACTTCCCATCTGCCATGTTGAACACTGGGCGCCGTCTTCTTCCAATATCAACCAGTGAACAGTCTTTATTGCTAAAAATGTCTACCTGAAGAAAAAAAGCATTCATTGCCATAAGTGGTTAATGCTCTTCATCTAATCCAGTGTACCGCTGATGTTTGGAATTTTTGTTTTCATTTTTACATTTTTGGATTCCAAAAAAAGAATAAACAGATTCTCAGGAGACCAGAAGTGGATATTCAAGAGCAAAAACGCCTTTTTGCAAATAAATCTGTGTTTGTGTCTGTCGTGGTTCACTAATTAATTCCCATGTCGAGGGTTTTTCTGAGCCTCTTGGCCCAGTCTCTCTCTCTCTCTCTCTCTCTCTCTCTCTCTCTCTCTCTCTCTCTCTCTCTCTTTCTCTCTCTTCCAGTTTTTATTCTACTGTGATACAGAGGAGAGGTTTTGGAATAATTTGTCCCAGAGAGAGCAGCTCAGTAAATCACACATGCTTTGATTTAGCAAAGCAGTTTTAATTTTGTTTGCTTTATGCAAACCCAGTGTGTGTGGGCACGTTTTTATATCTTAATGGGGACCAAATGTCCCCACAAGAATAGGAACATCTGAACATCTGACACTTTTGGAGGTCAAAAGCAGCCATTTGGCTGGTCCCTAGTAGGAAAACGTTTTTGTAGATTTTATTGAAAAGTGAAAGAGACAATAGCTTTCCTTTTGGTTACTGAGGTTAAAATTACTGTTAGATTTAGGTGTATCAAAGCATACATTTAATTTGCATTAATATTTATGGCAATGGAAAGTCCTCACAAGGAAAGTAATGGGACCTTTGCTCATGTTCATGCATAAAGTTAACCAACTGAAACCAAATTTCAGTTTAACATTTCTATCTGTGTGTATAATCCCTTTAACCATCTGTTAAATACAGTAGACAAAAAAATCTTTTAAACTTTAATAATTTCACATTCAGAATGCTTACCTACACTCTGTAGGGTCATGTATGTGGAAGAGGGCAGACAGCACTTTGCTCGGAGTGTTACATTTACGGCATTTGGCAGACACCCTTATCCAGAGCGACTTACATTTATCTCATTTATACATCTGAGTAGTTGAGGGTTAAGGGCCTTGCTCAGGGGCCCAACAGTGGCAGCTTGGCGGTACTGGGGTTTGAACTCATGACCTTCTGATCAGTAGCTGAATGCCTTAACGACTGAGCTATCACTGCCCTCGTGATGCAGCATGATCATTACAACCTCAGTTTTAGCCGGGAGGCGAGACATTTCCCTAACAGTGAAATCTACACGAGCTGTATTTAACCACTGCTGCTCATCAGACCAGTAAAAAAAGAGATAGAGGTATGAACTCATTTTTGTGTCCAAGTGAAATTTTAATGAATCTTTCTTGCTGTTACCTTGACAGAATACCAGCTTTATAACATTATATAAATTGAGCCAAAATTAAGCAGTTAGGATGGACACATAATATTGATAGTGTCAATGTATTGCTGAAAATAAGTAGGCTCCATGTATTGCTGAAAATAAGTCTTATTTTGTCAGTACGCACTGTAGTCAATGGCAAACCTATTGTTGAATCTCTAAAAAGTCTTGTAAGTCCTGTTGCCCAAAACGACCTCCAGGATCCTAGCCAGTCTGACTTCAAAATGACCCGCTCCACAGAAACTGCCCTTGTGGCTACCCCTGAGAAGATTCATGCTGTTAGATTAGGCAAACTATCATCGACCATGACCCTTCTTGACCTCTCAGCAGCCTTACACACAGTCAATCGCAAGAATCTTCTGTCTGCCCACATGAGCCAGGGACTTAGTGGCACAGCAAGGTGGAGCTTTGCTTTCTACCTGGTCTGACGGTCATATCAGATGATCCTTCATGTAGACTCTCCCTTGGAGTCCCTCAAGGCTTAGTGCTTGGTCTTCTTCAGTTTTTTCTCTATGCTTGCTCTCTCAGTGAAATTATATCCTGACCTGGTTTTTCATACCACTGCTATGCTGATGACACTTAACTTGTCCTCTCCTTTCCTCCCTCAGATACTCATGTTTAAGCTTGCATCTCAGCAGATATCTCCGTACCACCTAATACTGAATCCTAGCAAAAGCGAGCTGCTGTATATCTGTATCTGTATCATTTCAGATGCATCTGAAATGCATCCCCATGTCAAAATCTTGGAAAACTTTCTGATCACACTATCTTAGGTGAACTCAAGATGGCAATGAACTTCAGTCCGTTGCCATCTCAAGATTGGACTACAGTAAGTCGCTTCTGGCAGGTCATTGCTGCATTCCCTCCACTGGCCTTCTGTAGCTTTCCACCTTAGATTTAAAACACCTATCTGAAGACAGTTATGAAACCCCACACTGTACCACGTTCCCTTTGAGAAAACATTTCTGGCTTGACTTGAAACATCATCCCTCAAAACACAAGACTTGACAAAATGATTTTGAAAAATGATAAACACTAGGTTCTGTTTGCTATTTTTTATTCTTTTCCTGTGGTACCAACACGCACGCAGCAAAGAAAAATGCTTTTTTGGATGCAGGATTTGTCATCATGCAGGAACTAATTACAGTGCTCCAGCGCTATGAAAGTCTGTCTTATATACCAATAAACAAAAGTAGAAACAGGAAGTAATGTGACAAGTTGAACCAATCACGTTACTCGGCATGCAGCCCCAAGCACAGATAGCGTCCATATCTGATCTGGACCATGCTATGGTTCAGTCAAAGCGAACCCCAGACTATCGTTTTCAAGAGGACCAGGGATCGGCTCTCTGGACTGCTCCTGGGCTCGAGAACAGTGTTCACACTTCAGTGTAAAGATACATCTATGGCCAGGTCCTAACCTTCAGGCAGCTAGGTTTTGTGTTAAAATATCCTGGTGCTTAGTGGATTTCAATCTTTACAAAAGCCTTTGTATCACTAGACACCAGACATCCCAATGATCCACCAGATTTTACAATAAGTTTGCACACTTTTCCTTGTATGCAGTCACGATTTTTCACCAAACATCCCAAAGGTATGGCCAATAACAGAAAACATGATACTAAATGTAGTTTCAGTGGCGTTTGGTAAAGTTCAGGAGCTGAATTTTGTGGTTTGGTGTGAGGAAGGCCTTCTTTTGTGCAACATTTCAAAATAGTTTGTTGTAGAGGTGGCACCTGATTGCTTTTATTGGTCATAATGCATGTCAGTCCTAATTTATTTACTGCTGCTAGGCACTAGGCACTGTTATTCAGATTCACACACACACACACACACACACACACACACACACACACACACACACACACACACACACACACACACACCCACACACACACACTCTTACATCTTGACCGGATATGAGCACAAGAAACTTTAAACTTTATCTAATTTCTTTGGGAAGAATCAGAGACAACTGGAGTAGTCACAACATCAAATGAGTAAAAAGATCAAAGAAATTGTTGTAAATATGAAGCACAGCGTAGGTGTGGGTGTGTGTTAGAGAGAGAGAGAGAGAGAGAGAGAGAGAGAGAGAGAGAGAGAGAGAGAGAGAGAGAGAGAGAGAAATGTACGATATGAAAAATGAGCGTGGATTCAGATGGCCGTGTTTGAAAAATGATCTGGGCTTTATGGGGCTCTATTAGAATGTTTACATTGCATTCTGTATCTGAAGAATTAATTGCCACCATTTGGAAATTAAATGCGCATTACGACGCAATTAACAACGCAAATGAGTCCTGTACTTCCTTATCCACAGAGAGAGAGAGAGAGATAGAAAGAGAGAGAGAGAGAGAGAGAGAGAGAGAGAGAGAGAGAGAGAGAGCAGTAACATGTTGTGTGATATTTTCCAATGAAACATCGATCAAAAGGCAAACAGTAGGTTATTACTATCATTATTATTGTTGTTGTTGTTGTTGTTGTTGTTGTTGTTCATAGTAATAATTCATATAAATCAAACCTTAGATGGAACAAATACAGAAAGACAGCTAAACAAACTGACACATGGAAACATTACTGACAAACAGGACAGACACATAGCACATGGAGAAAATACAGACAGACATTTAGACAGACAGACCCATGGAAAAACTACAGACAGACAGACAGACAGACAGAGAGATAAACAGACATACAGTACACATGGAAAAAACACAGACAGACATATAGACACACAGACACATGCAAATAATACAGACAGGTGGATAGACAGAAGCATAGAAAAATACAGAGTTAACAGATATGCGGAAAAATATGGACAGACAAAAGGACAGACACAATGAAAAAGATACAGATAGACACCTGGAAAAAAAAAATCACACTCACTGTCCACTTTATTAGGAACACCTGTACACCTGCCCATTCATCTAATTAGCCAATCATGTGGCAGCAGCGCAATGTGTAAAATTGTTTAGATACAGGTCAAGAGCTTGAGTTAATGTTCACATCAAACAACATTGCATAAATGCTCAAATGAGAAGGTGTACAGGTGTTCCTAATAAAGTGAGCGGTGAGTGTAGGCAGACAGGCATATGGAAAAAATAGACAGATAAAAACTGACATATGAAACCAATGCAGACAGACAGATAATGAGTTAGCAAGACATCTACTTGTCTGTCTTTCTGTCTATTGATCTGTCTGTCTGTAAGTAAGTGTCCAGTTCACCATAATATCAAACGTATTTCACATTAACAAGCTGATTTTTTCATTGATAATAATAGAATTTTTGGATTTTATTACAAACAAAAGTGTGTCTGTGTGTGTGTGTGTGTGTCTGTCTGTCTGTCTGATTTGGTCCATAAAACTTGAGATGGCCATAACCTTCCCTCTTTGGAGAAAAAAAAACAGATATAAAAGTTTATAGAATGTGTTTTAGTGGTGCCCGCTCATCTCCAACACACACATGCACGAACACACACACACACACACACACACACACACACACACACACACACACAGACGCACACACACAGACGCACACACACAGAGCTGACAGATGCCTCGTGTCGTACACGCTTTAATTGGTCATAAATTGACCTGGAGAAACGGCTTCTCTGCTGGTGCTGGAATAAGGATAGAGAGAGAGAGAGAGAGAGAGAGAGAGAGAGAGAGAGAGAGAGAGAGAGAGAGAGAGAGAGAGAGAGAAGGGGGGGGCAACATGTCCAGTAGAAAGCTACTCCCTATATAACTGCCTTACGTAGTGTATAAAATAATTTCTTCTACACCCTATGTAGTGCACTTCATGTCAAAAGAGAGCTACATGGACTAATGTTCCCTACTCACTATATAACTGCCCTACATAGTGTATGAAAAAATTGCTTCTACACCTTATGTAGTGCACTATAGATCCAGTAGGGAACCTTTTGGGACACTGCTCCTGACTCTCTATATAACTGTACTACAGATACAGAGATACAGGGAAAAATGTACAAAAAACATTTCTTGGATTTATTTATTTATGAATTTCTTGGATTTTTCTGTTTCCGCCCCCAGCAAAACATCAAAATTGCGACTCGGCATGAATTATGCATTAGCGGAGGCTGAGACGAGGCCCCTGGGGGGACAAGGGGCTGCCCAAGCGCGTGCCTGCTCAAAAAAACCCCTGCTGTGACAAACCTAACCCCCCCCCAACAGGAAGCATATCACTCTACTTCCTCTGTCCCCGAGGGCGAGACGGCATCTCACACACTCATTCAGCCAGGCTGTCAATCAAAAACACACACACACACACACACTCAGTGAGACACAAAAGGCCAACACACACACACACACACACACACACACACACACACACACACACACACACACACACAGAGGTGCATCTCAAATTAGAATGTCGTGGAAAAGTTCATTTATTTCAGTAACTCAACTCAAATTGTGAAACTCGTGTATGAAATAAATTAAATGCACACAGACTGAAGTAGTTTAAGTCTTTGGTTCTTTTAATTGTGATGATTTTGGCTCACATTTAACAAAAACCCACCAATTCACTATCTCAACAAATTAGACTATGGTGACATGCCAATCAGCTAATCAACTCAAAACACCTGCAAAGGCTTCCTGAGCCTTCAAAATGGTCTCTCAGTTTGGTTCACTAGGCTACACAATCATGGGGAAGACTGCTGATCTGACAGTTGTCCAGAAGACAAACATTGACACCCTTCACAAGGAGGGTAAGCCACAAACATTCACTGCCAAAGAAGCTGGCTGTTCACAGAGTGCTGCATACAAGCATGTTAACAGAAAGTTGAGTGGAAGGAAAAATTGTGGAAGAAAAAGATGCACAACCAATCGAGAGAACCGCAGCCTTATGAGGATTGTCAAGCAAAATCGATTCAAGAATTTGAGTGAACTTCACAAGGAATGGACTGAGGCTGGGGTCAAGGCATCAAGAGCCACCACACACAGACGTGTCAAGGAATTTGGCTACAGTTGTCGTATTCCTCTTGTTAAGTCACTCCTGAACCACAGACAACGTCAGAGGCGTCTTACCTGGGCTAAGGAGAAGAAGAACTGGACTGTTGCCCAGTGGTCCAAAGTCCTCTTTTCAGATGAGAGCAAGTTTTGTATTTCATTTGGAAACCAAGGTCCTAGAGTCTGGAGGAAGGGTGGAGAAGCTCATAGCCCAAGTTGCTTGAAGTCCAGTGTTAAGTTTCCACAGTCTGTGATGATTTGGGGTGCAATGTCATCTGCTGGTGTTGGTCCATTGTGTTTTTTGAAAACCAAAGTCACTGCACCCGTTTACCAAGAAATTTTGGAGCACTTCATGCTTCCTTCTGCTGACCAGCTTTTTGAAGATGCTGATTTCATTTTCCAGCAGGATTTGGCACCTGCCCACACTGCCAAAAGCACCAAAAGTTGGTTAAATGACCATGGTGTTGGTGTGCTTGACTGGCCAGCAAACTCACCACACCTGAACCCCATAGAGAATCTATGGGGTATTGTCAAGAGGAAAATGAGAAACAAGAGACCAAAAAATGCAGATGAGCTGAAGGCCACTGTCAAAGAAACCTGGGCTTCCATACCACCTCAGCAGTGCCACAAACTGATCACCTCCATGCCACGCCGAATTGAGGCAGTAATTAAAGCAAAAGGAGCCCCTACCAAGTATTGAGTACATGTACAGTAAATGAACATACTTTCCAGAAGGCCAACATTTCACTAAAAATGTTTTTTATTGGTCTTATGAAGTATTCTAATTTGTTGCGATAGTGAATTGGTGGGTTTTTGTTAAATGTCAGCCAAAATCATCACAACTAAAAGAACCAAAGACTTAAACTACTTCAGTCTGTGTGCATTGAATTTATTTAATACACGAGTTACACAATTTGAGTTGAATTACTGAAATAAATGAACTTTTCCATGACATTCTAATTTATTGAGATGCACCTGTGTGTGTGTGTGTGTGTGTGTGTGTGTGTGTGTGTGTGTGTGTGTGTGTGTGTGTGTGTGTGTGTGTGTGTGTGTGTGTGTGTATAGAGTGTATATAGTGTGTATAGACACACAGCATAAGTATCTATAGTACACTTAGGCTTCGTAAATTTTGCAATAAAAAGGTAAAAGCAGATGCAAAACGCCTCCTCCTCATCACCTTCATCTTTGTCATGTTAAAACACCCATGAGACAGCGTGAGAGTGGTTATGTGATTCTTGACGTTGATGACGATTTCCTTTTTTTATTGTCAGTCAGTAGTGTTCAAGATTCTTCACAAATCTAAACAAACTTAACAGTATCTAAGGTAACTAGCCAGCTTTATGATGCACTCGTGGGAGGAATTGAGGTTTGCACAGGAGGCAAAATCGTGTAAAAAATAAATAAATAAATAAATAAATGTTTTAAACAGTAAAAGACAGAATACTTCATGTTGAGATGATGTTTGGCTGGCTTCCATAAACAATATGATGTAATTACATAGCAAGTGCTTCACTATCATGTACATGGCAGCCTAGGCGAACTCAGTGGATGAAAAATCGACGAAAACCAATCGTGTGTTTATTCTGTCCTAGCATTTCAGTCACGTGATTTTTCTGTTGCGGTTGTTCTGTACTGAATTTCTAGTCCCACTGAATTTCTAGTTACGCAAACGTAACTACAGGTGAAAAATGGCTAAAATTACTAAATGGTACTTTGTCAAAGCCGTTAAAAAATAGACTGTCATACTTAAGTACTTTGCTTCGAACTGCTGATTCCACTTACACAATCAAAAAACCTGCCAAAATTTGTGTGTAATTTGTGGTTCCTTATACACCGATCAACCATGACATTAAAACCACTGACAGGTGACGTGAATAACATTGATTATCTTATTACAGTGGCACCTGTCAAGGGGTGGGATATACATATTAGACAGCAAGTGAACAGTCAGTTCTTGTTGATGTGTTGGAAGCAGGAAAAATGGGTAAGTGTAAGGATCTGAGCGACTTTGACAAGGGCCAAATTGTGATGGCTAGACAACTGGGTCAGAGCATCTCCAAAATGGCAGGTCTTGTGGGGTGTTCCCAGTTGTTGCAGACTAAGTACACTCCTTCATGGCAACAGTATTCCCTAATGGCAGTGACCTCTTTCAGCAGGATAATGCTCCCTGCCACACTGCAAAAATTGCTCAAGAATGATTTGAGGAACATGACAAAGAGTTCAGATTGTTGAATTGGCCTCCGAATCCCCAGATCTCAATCTGATGGAGCATCTGTGGGATATGCTGGACAAACAAGTCTGATCCATGGAGGCCCCACCTCGCAACTTACAGTACTTAAAGGATCTGCTGCTAACGTCTCTGCCTTTTCTGGAAAGTGCCTTAAACCATTTAATGGCACAGAAGCTCTTCACGTCGGGATGATTGCAGGGATTATTAGTTGGAGAAAAAGCTCTTTGTCTTTACAGGGAAGCTATTAGTTAATCAAATAACTTTTGCCAAGATAATCTTCCCACTTGTCCCAGAATGTAGCTAGCTAGCTAACAGAGCTACGAGGCAGCATGACATGGAGGACCCTCTGTGCTGCTGCTTGTTCATGATGTCTTGTATGTAGTCAATTATCAGTATAAGTGAAAATTAATTTTCTTATTGAAGCACACACACGATAACACTGACGCAGCCAGTCCCCTATTTGGTCCTCAGAATGGTAGTGCTTATACAGCCAAAGAATGAAAGAATGTATCACTCACCAAGCGTTTGTATGTGTGTGTGAAATAGTGTGAAGCTCCTCGCTAAGGTGACCCTAATGTCCAGTTCACAGCCGGCCTCAATCTGGCCTGAGCACTTAATTATGCCAAGTAATCTTAATTAGCTTCAATTAAATGTGGATGCTGGAGGAAGTGCCGGGTTGTGTCTTTATCACATGTCTCAAGGGAATGAAAAAAACTCATATGTGGCATCTTTACAATGCCATGTCAAGAGGAGCCCAATTATTGATCTACGATGGCGCTGACGGCGGTATTAGCATGACCACTGAAGCTTTGGAAGCCGATCTGTTTGAGCAGAGTGTACAGATGAGGAGGTAAGAAAGCCGGACAAACTAAAGGACTAAAGTGCTGCTGCATCACTCTCTTTAGGTACAGATGAAGTTTGGGCTAAATCCCACTGGCACCACTACCAGCAGCTAGTCAAATGGCATTGTGGGAAATGTAGGAAACTGTTAACCAAAGTGAAAATAGACCGAAGAAGTCTTGAACACCATTGAAGATCACATGTTAATTATAAAGATTAATATGCAAGTTGTTCAGGGTGGATGCCTGATGTCTGATGTTCCAGTTGTATTGATGCAAAATCTAAAGGGATACAACACTACTGAGTACAGGAGAGATAAATGACACAGTGTGTGTGGTCTGTGTCTCACTTTTGTGGATTATAGGATTATTCAGACGTGAGAGACAGAGAGACAGAGAGAGAGAGAGAGAGAGAGAGAGAGAGAGAGAGAGAGAGAGAGAGAGAAAGAAAGAGAGAGAGGTGTATATCTAACTGTTGGCCAGCATAGGCAATGTGTGAACAGCGTATTGTTTCTTCTCCGATGTCATATGTACAACTAATTAGCCTTATTAGAGAATTAAGACGAGAAGTATTAATTAAAGACACACACACAGGCCTCTGGGAGGTTTTGACATTGTATTCATAGTTAATTGAATCTTATATGCATGTTATCTTAATTCAGTGCATTGTCAGAGGTAAAAACTAAAATATCAAAGCAAACAGAGAGTAGAAGGCCAGGCTGAACATGCCAGTGTGTGTGTGTGTGTGTGTGTGTTGCTGCTCACCTCTTTCGAGATCAGATGAGCTGTCAATGACTCTCCATTCCAAAAGCTGTCACTCACGTCACCTCAGTGCACAGGACACACGCACACACACACACACACACACACACACACACACACACACACACACACACACACACACACACACACACACACACACACACACACAGCATCCCATTCTGAAAAGTAGATGGTCAACACCACACAGCAAGATCTCAAGGAGGGCACAGAGGCATGAAAGTGTGAAAGAATCCTCAGACAGTTAAAAGAGAGAGCGAGAAAAGGAGAGAGACAGAGGGGAGAGCGAGAGATGAAAAGCCATGTTTTTTTTCCCTGACACTTCACTCAGTGACAGCCTGAAAAGGAGCCTATGGATCTGTAGATGTGATATGTGAAGAAGGAAGAGTTTCATGCAGTGCTTGCTGGGTAATACAAGAGCCTGTCAATCACTGATTCAGGCAGACGTGAGCTGAAATTCTCTCTCTCTCTCTCTCTCTCTCTCTCTCTCTCTCTCTCTCTCTCTCTCTCTCTCTCTCTCTCTCTCTCTCTCTCTCTCTCTCACACACACACTGTTTCTCTTCAAACTTAGCTAGCTAGCTGATAACCCATAGACAAATATTTTGTATAGTTAATTGCTGGAAAAATGTTCGATTTCTGTCCGAGTTGGTTTGCAACTAAGGGTGTCGGAGGGGGTACTGGTGTAAGTAATGGTATGAGTGTGTAGGTTGTAGCGGGTTAGATCAAGTCATATGTGGAAAATGACTGTGTATAGGGCAATGATTCTCAAAGTGGGGTCTGTGAAGTAAATCCAGTGGGTCTGTATAGGATAAACTGGATTGTATATGAGTATATCAGGGTGTATTAGGAAATAGTGTGTTGTCTTGGGGTATATTATGGCATATTGGGGTGTATTAAGATATACTGCACTCTGTTTTGGTGTATAAAGTAATATGGGATGTATAGGGGTATACTAGGATGTATTAGGATATACTCGATTGTAGTGAGATTCACTGGGGTGTATTAGGATATACTCACTGGGGTGTGTTGGAACATACTGTGTTGTACTGGGGCGTATTATTATACAATATGTTGGGTTGTACTGGAGTATATTGGGGTGTGTTGGGAAATATCGTGTGGTTCAGAGGTACAGTGGTGTGTATAAGGATATACTGGGTTGCATTAGGTTATCTTATGGTAAATTGGGTTGTACTGAGGTTCATGGGGTGTATTAGGATATACTCGATTGTAGTGAGATTCACTGGGGTGTATTAGGATATACTCACTGGGGTGTGTTGGAACATACTGTGTTGTACTGGGGTATATTATTATACATTAGTTTATAGTGGGTTTTATTGCAGTGTATTAGGAAATACTGGGTTGTATTGGGGTATATTAGGATATAACAGGTTGTACTGAGATTTGTTGGGGTGTATTGGGATATACTGGGTTATATTGAGGTGGATTATTATACACTGGGTTATAGTGGGGTCTATTGCTGTCTATTAGGAAATACCGGGCTGTATTGGGGTATATTGGTGTGTATTAGGATATAACAGGTTGTACTGAGATTTGTCGGGGTGTATTGGGATATACTGGGTTGTATTGAGGTGGATTATTATACATTGGGTTATAGTGGGGTTTATTGCTAACTATTAGGAAATACCGGGCTGTATTGGGGTATATTGGTGTGTATTAGGATATAACAGGTTGTACTGAGATTTGTCGGGGTGTATTGGGATATACTAGGTTGTATTGAGGTGTATTATTATACATTGGGTTATAGTGGGGTTTATTGCAGTCTATTAGAAAATACTGGGTTGTATTGGGGTATATTGGTGTGCATTAGGATAAAACGAGTTGTACTGAGGTTTGTTGGGGGTGTATTTGGATATACTGGGTTGTATTAGGGTTCATTGGGGTGTATTGGGATATACTGGGTTGCATTAGGGTGTACTATGATATATTGTGTTGTACTGGGGTTCACTGGGGTGTGTTAGAATATACTGGGTTGTACTGGGGTTCATTGTGGGGTTTATTGGTGTCTATTCTCTATTGGTGGTCTATTGGGGTACACTGGTACCAAATGGGATTTACTAAGGTGTAGAGAAGTATATTGTGGTTTAGTGTAGTATGCTGATGTATACTGGGGCATATTAGAGAATAATAGAGTTTATTGGGATTTACTGGCATACACGGGGGTCTGTTGGAACCAATGGAAATATATTGTGGTATACTGTGGAATCTTGAAGTCTGATGGTACTGTATGAACTGCAGTGTGAATATACACAGTTGTATATCACTAGGAACTGAAATGCACTAATGTACTGAAATATACAGTATTTACTGCAAACTGGAAAATACTGAATTATATTCGGGTGTACTAGCATATATTGAAGCTGCTGTGTTGTGAATAATTGATGTAGGCTATTTGGACTGCAGCTGGCACCACGCGACTCTCTCCTGCTGATCTACATGTGTTCACACAGCACGAAATCTTGCTGGCATAAATCCATAACCACTTTCTTCTTCTTCTTTTTTTTCAACTCCCTCTCTCTGTGCATCCTACAGTACACCATCTCTCTGAATCGCGCTCACTGTCCATTCCACAATCTCTCCTGCAATTTCTCCCGCTAATCTTCCTCTTGCGCTGTGTAAAATCATCCATTTCTCTTTCTCTCACCATTCATCTCTGTCTGTTTCTTTGTATCGCTCTCAGAATGTACATTTTCCCCTGTCTTGTTCTCTTTATTCCAAACCCAGTATGTTTTTTTTGTGTGTGTGTGTGTGTTCTGGTCTACTGTTTTGATTCACAAATAATGATAATGGTAACAAAACTATTTCATCATAGCTGACCATGCTATTGTTATCAAGCAAGCCTCGAAATCTGTGTCCTTAAACTGTCCTAAATGTGTCGCTGTGCGGAGCCGTGTAACAAGCTTTAAAAAGGGGGTGAAGGTAAAGTTAAGCTTTAAAAAAAAAGGGGGGGGGGGTTATCTCAGGTACTTTGACCGAGGTATGGTTGTTGGTGCCAGACAGGCTGGGTTAAGTATTTCAGAAACTGCTGATCTTTCTAGGGGTTATACCGAATGGTGCGAAAAGCAAAAAACATCCATTCAGCAGCAGTTCTGTGAGTGGAAACGCATTGTTGATGAGAGAAATCGAAGGAGACTTGCCAGACTGGTTCGAGCTGACAGAAAGGCTGTGGTAACTCAAGTAACCACTCTTTACAACCGTGCTGACCAGAAAAGCATCGCAGAATGCACAACAGAAGACCATGTCAAGTTCTGCTCCTGCCAGTCAAGCACAGGATTTTGAGGCTACAGTGGGTTGTATTGTACAGATCTGTATGTGAGTGACAACCATCATTGGTTTCTCCTCTATCTTTATTCCTCCAACATGAATTGACTAAAAGCCCTGTTCAGAGTATTGGCCATTGGTAAGAATGTGGTCTGTCAAAGTCTTAACTGGTTTTTAACCAGATAGCAGAGCATTGTTTTGGTGTCTGCTGTGTCACTGCAATCAGTGGCACAAGGTAGTTTACTAATGAACACCTAAATCTCCTTGTGATGTAAAGCATGAAGCTAAGCCTTTCAAATAGCATGCTCATGGGATGTACATGTTTATTAGAACTGTGCCAAAAAAGCAACAAAGGAACAAATTGAATTTAATTTTAAACCTAAATTTAATTTTGGAGATGCGTGTTGTAGGGAGCGATATCGACTTTGTGGGGAGAGAGGAGTGTGTCTGCAGAGAGTCGGCTCTCTGCTTGTGGTGAGAAACACTATTGATCCACCGCTGGCATCCGGCAGCTTATTTACCAACAACAAATCGATGCTGCCCTCCGCCGAGGGACGCCAAGAGCTGTTGTTAAAACCATCTCTGTTCTGTACTGTTACAATGAGAAGATCTGGAAATCCATCTGTGTTTGCATCGTTTTCACTGCTGCCACGAGGAGACTGCATTATGTTTGCGTTTCTAAAATGGCAAGAGCCTTTGAAATGATCAACCATGGGATGATGGGATGGTGTGATGCAGCAATATGCCAGTGATTACAATTTATTAAATCACAACACATTGTGCTTTTCATCCATTTATAGTTACATTTAATGTCATGGAACGTCCACAAAAACAAGATAGTTCATTGTTCGCTCTTACTTTACAGCAGATATAGTGTAAACAACACCTCACCAGCCACTATTTTTTCTCTTCCTTGATGTTAATAAGTTAACATTACGCAGCTTTTTTTGCTACCATGAAACCACACAGCTGTTACAAAGCCCTGACACTGGAGACTCCTTCCAAAAATGCTAAATAAACGTCTCCTCAGACAAAACTTCACTATATGTAATTATATTATATATAATTACACACTTGTTTAATCTTTTCACATGGCATGTCCACCATACGAGTGAGTCCCTGTGTACGTTGCTGGTATAGAAACGCTGACATATTAGAACAAGCGCATTAATATAAACCTGTGATTTGAATTACAGCTGGAACACTTTCTGACCAATCAGAATCAAGAATTAAACAACACTGTGGTAATTAACCAATATATCACACGAACAAGAGTGCATTTATACTGATTATCAGCATGGCTGTGATTAGCTACACCACTCAGCCTGCAGCTTCGTGCCTACGCCGAATCACAGCCATGCCGATATTCAGTACAACTGCACGATTGTGAGAGTGATATTACTTTTATACAACACAATTTACTTTTGCTCCTCTAGCCGAAATACTGTAGATACCAAAGAAGCTACAATCACTTTATAGCACATCGGCTAGCTGGCTAGCTAGCTCACATTGATTTGTACATTCCCAATAAAGGTGCTTCAGGGGAAATTGGATTCCCTTCTTCCTTTTACTCTAATTATCTGACGAGCGTTTATATTTTAAAGTCCCACTGAAATAAAAATTGAAGTTTTGTGGCTTTTATTATGAATATGATATCCTTAAGGTTATCTATAAGCTAGTGTGCTCCAAAACAATGCCAATATTCGCATTTAGAAGATATATGCATTCAAAATCTACAGTCGCTTTCTACCACCAATACGGATCATGATGACATCATTCTGGACCTTAGCTTCTCGTCAGATTTTCTGTGCAATTAAATGCTGTCTAAAATCTGAAGTGTCCCGCCCTCAACATTATAAAAATCACCTTGCCGAAGTTGAAGTTGTCAAGTACAGCTTAGTCCGGGCTGTTAGGTAAGCTAGACGCTATTGGTTATTTAGAAAGGGGGAGGAGCCGCTCGATATGTCCTGCCCTGACTTCCTGTTTCAGTGAAAATTACGTCAACACATCGAATAACGCTGCACGTTTCAAGGCAAAATTTATATTCCTGAAAAATGCATCGCTTCATGTCATGTCATTCAACGTGTCATGTCCGCCGATGATGTCGTTTACTCTACTGTAGTAACCTTTTTGAACTAGGAAGTGGAATTTTATTTGGCAAACACAGACAAGTGGAGTGATGCAAAGAGTGAAACATCCCTGTGAGGTTATACTAAATATAAGCACCCTTGGAACGCCCCTCGACCGAACAAATTAGTGGACCGGAACTAACTGTTGTATAATGAAATTCAGTATAGATGATCTAACTGCTACAATTCACAGTCCTGGGTGCATTAGTGACAGCAAGGCAGTCCTAAAGCAACAGTGCCTAGGAATTAGTATAATAAACCAAAGAGGCTACCATACCAAGCAGAAGAACCCAAGAACGTTGTCTATGCTAAAGGAAAAGATCCAGATTCTTTTTTGGTTATTTTTCAATGATCATACCTACAAATTCTTCTTTATTTGTAGATATGATCATTGAAACAGAACCAAAAAAGAATCTGGATCTTTTCCTTTAGCATAGACAACGTTCTTGGGTTCTTCTGCTTGGTATGGTAGCCTCTTGATTGTTGGCGATTGTTGGTACTGCTCATTTCTGACAAATCCTCAGATGGCTTATGATGGTGATGGTTGTGTGTTGGTGTTGGGAATGGTTGTGTTGGTGTTGGTGATGGTTGTGTTGGGTGTTGGGAGCCATTTTGTGCCTAACACTGTATGTCTATCCCACTCTGAAAGCTTTGTTACTTTAGCGCACTCCCTCTCTCATTCTCACTTGGCCGAGTCTGACCACTGGGTTCTCCTTTCTTTCAATCACACTCTCGCAGTGTGTGTCCTCCAAACACACAGTCCAGCCCAGCGTGTGTTCGCTCTGGAGTGTGTGCATGTGTGCGTGTGTGTCACGCCACTTAATCCAGCTTCAATCCTCGTAGCGTGTCTAACGAGACAGCAGAGGCACAGAAGGTCTGACACGCATCACTGGCACAAGATGGCTGGAACGTACACACATGAAAATCTTTACAATGCAGCATAACGTGGTTTGTTTAGAGTTTGCAGAACCTGAGAGTGACGCTTAGTATTTTGTAAGTAAGGACTAAAACACTGATAGGAAAATAATCGATGATGTTGCGAACAGAGTTACTGTTACCTTCAGGTGAATCCTGATCGGTTGAGGTGGGACGGTGTGTCTGGTCGTGTACCCAGAAATGTGAATTGCATTCAAATTGAAATGACCGAAAACATTCAGTTTTTAACACTAATCAGCCCATAATTTCCTACAGCTAAAGACAGAGCAAACATTTGCCTTGGTGTCACATAAAAGTGTAGAAACTCATACGTGGAAATAATTTACTGCGATGAATCAGCAGATAATTGCCCCCTGATTATGAGTGTTATGAAAGTCTGTTCTGACTTTTGTGAGGAGCCGCTAATTAGCTCAGTTACCTAGCTAGCAATAACCTCCTGTGGTAACTTTAGCCTGTAGCTGCTAGTTTAGACTGAAGACTAAATTACGCAGCAAATCTCACAACCTAACTGAAGTATTATTTGTTCTTGTGTCCTTTAAAGGACACAGGACTGAGCTCGTTGCAAAGAAAGGTTCAAATATTACTTCAGAGATACGGAATTGGTACAGGTTTGAAAAGTCATATGAACAAGTTTATGTAAAATAGAACGCTGCATTACATCCTTAGCGGTAAATCGCCAATCGGAATTACGCCATTTTCGACCTCGGCACAATCGAAGGCGAAATGGGAAAATGAACACCCCCATGTTCGTATTTTATTAGAACTGTATAGTCGGTGTTTTAGATTTAACAAACGAATACAGGTATGTCTGTGTGTTGATTAATCTAAAGCTAATACTTGTATATACAGTGTAACTCACTTAAAGGTAAGACGTTTCACTTTATTTATTTCTGACGCTGTGCGCAACCATGTGGATTTGACGTCACTCCGTAAACAGGGAAGGAACCCGAATTTGAGAAGGATACCCCAGTTGCGGTGGCATTTCATGTCACGAAAGACATTGTCCCAATTTACAGTGTCGAGAAAGAATCGTTCACTAAGTTACAAATGGTATACAATAACATAAGTAACTGTTGAAAACTTTTTTTAAATAGTAACAGCGCCATCTATAGCAAATAGTGCAAATAGTTCAATGTTTGTTTTTTTTGTTTGTTTTTGTTTTTCTGTTTTTTTAAAGAACCATTGTTTGCAGTATTTGCTATAGATGGTGCTGTTACTATTTTTGCACATCTACATTTTCTACATCTACAAGTTCAAGTTCTACAAGTGCAAATTTATTCCATAATAATCATCTTAGATTTGAAAGATGACAGATGTTGACTGTGCTGTACAGTTAGGAAATAGTCATTCAGTATGAAAACATTTTCAATAAAGACGAAAATGCAATAAAGTGAATAAAAGTACAAAATAAATACACAGAAAGCATGATAAATAATACACCGACCACTATAAAACTGTAAATGGCAATGAAATGTTATATTTGCTGTTATAATAATATCATGCTGTTATAATAATCTCCACTCTTCTGGGAAGGCTTGTCGGGAAGATGTCACATTTTTTAAAGCAGAGATTATTTAATGAATATGGAAAATGAACATTCTGTAAACCCCATCTGCTAAGATGCATACTGTATAACCTTTAGATGGTTCCGTTCATTTTAACCTGCTGGCATTGACGTTTCAATTAGAGCAGTGATACAGACGTTAGCATGCGTCTCCAACCATCTGCTCCGCAAACAACAAGCCATGTGTGCTTAAATGTGTCTCAATTAAATGAGCGAATGCAGACCGCTGTCCCCCTCTCTCTTTTGCTCACACACCATACACACTCCACTATACAGTATGTAGCATCGCCTGGTCTTTTTCCAGTCTTCAACTGTCCAGTTTGGGTGGGTCTGTGCCCAGTGTAGCCTCAGATTCCTTCTTGGCTGAAAGGAGTGGAACCCGATGTGGTCTTCTGCTGCTGTAGCCCATCCATCTTAAGGTTTGATGTGTTGTGCTTTTCTGCTCACCACGGTCGCAAAGAGTGATTATTTGAGTTACCATATATAGCCATCCTGTCAGTTCGAACCAGTCTGGCCATTCTGCTTCGACTCGTCTCAACGAGGTCTTTCATCCCGCACCCGAACTGCCACTCAGTGGATGTTTTTTTGTTTTTCGCACCATTCTGTGCAAACTCTAGAAACTGTTCTCTGTGTGAAATTCCCAGGAGATCAGCGGTTTCTGAAATACTCAAACCACAGCCATGCCATGCCAAGTCACAGAGATCACATTTTTGATGTTAACATTAACAAGCTCTTGACCTGTATCTACATGATTTTATGCATTGCATTGATGCCACATGATTGGCCAATTGGATAGGTGCATGAATGTACAGGCGTACAGGTGTGAGTCTGGTGTTATGTGTACTGTATGTGACTTTTATTTATTTATCTTGTGAAGTACAAATGCAGTAATGTACAATAGACGATAAAAGTTGTTTTACTTCAGGTTTACGTCATCTTAGATTAGAAAAATCTGTTTGGTTAAATACCAATAATAATATTTTTTTTAAAAAAACAACAACAACAACAACTATACAGTGTGTTATACTGTATAAAGCCATTAAACTGCTGTTTATTTGGTTCTAAATATACTTTACATGTATACA
Source organism: Cranoglanis bouderius (assembly GCA_023630585.1). Classification (NCBI taxonomy): domain Eukaryota; kingdom Metazoa; phylum Chordata; class Actinopteri; order Siluriformes; family Cranoglanididae; genus Cranoglanis; species Cranoglanis bouderius. Next base: position 5,237,544 of record CM042571.1, read on the forward strand.
AAACATTTCTAGAATTGGATTTAATCATCAATGCTTATAGAATATATCAGGATGAGGTTATGTTAAAGCTATTAGACACCTGTAATGGATAAAATAATTTGATAATTAAACATGTTGAATATATACAGTAAATATGTGATATATTTATATAGAACATACCAGGCTACATCTATGATGCTTTTAGGGATTTATCATAAATCCATTACACTGTGATTCATTTGGATATAAATGTAACAATAGAATTGCTATGGAAATAACTGAATATAATAGAAAAAGGCATAACGAGGAAAAGGTTTTATCTGTTATATTCAATTATTTAAATACCAATTCTATTTTCTATCATATTCAAATGAAGCACAGTTTGATGGCTTTATAATACAGCCATTAGATTGTATCACATCTGGCTCGAAATATATTTTGATGTAATAATAGAACAGGCGTGTAATTTGTTATAATAATTCATAATAATAGGATGTATCAGTAATTCATTTTCCCACTTTTTTTTTATGTGTTTGGGTTTGGGGGTTTTTTTGTTTTGTTTTGTTTTGTTTTGTTTGTTGGATGAAATGAAGTAAAAATTGTTTCAGCATGTGATGGAGACGAATGTATTTCAATGCACAATAAAGAAAAGCCGAAGCAAATCCTCAAATAAACACCGAACACGTTGGAGATGATTAGATATTGGAATCCAATTTGATTTCACTTTATGGTTATTGTGTATATAATGAGGCAGAGACCAGCATTATGCAGCCTACAGGACTGGGTACGATCAGAAAGCAGGGATAATGCGCTGGTCGGCTGATCTGCGCATGCGCGACGCCGTTTGATCGTCATGGGAAGAAAACGGTGCTTTAGTTCATCAACAATGGATACCGTGCAGCTATTCACCTCTCTCCTTTTTTTTTTTTTAAGATCTAGGGGGCACTCTCTCTCTCTCTCTCTCTCTCTCTCTCTCTCTCTCTCTCTAACTCACACACACACACACGAGCACGGATGCACACCGGGGTGGTCGGTCTTTTCAACCCCAACAATCACCAGCCGAGTTTAGAGAGGGGCAGATTTAACGATGTCTTTGTGATGTCTAATTGCATTGGATTACGAGATCCTGGTGAAAGATACCCCACCACCACCACTGACAGAGAACACTCACACACTCTCTCACTCACTCTTGCTGTGTGTGTGTGTGTGTGTGCGACCGCCTATGTATGTGTGGCGAGATTAATGGTGGAATGTGTCAAATAATTCCTCACACTCTGAAAGAAGAAGAAGAAAAAAAAAAACAGTACTAAAATGTACCTTTCTTTGTACTCTCAAGTGTACATCTTTTGTACCTTTAATTTGCATCTTTCACCTCAAAAAACGTGGATATAGTGTACCTTTAAAAAATGTTCTACATAAAATGTAAATAAATGATAGGTACACAAATGGACTGTCAATAGTTTCAGAAGGTGCACTGCGTGTAACATTTCTGGGTAAAAGATAGCTACATAGGCTATGTACAAAATGTGCACTGTTTAAGGTTCCAGCCCAGCGACAAGGAAAGATACGGTTTAGTAGAGAGTAGAGAGAACAGCCCGCCCCTGCTAGTATGCTAATAGTCATGTGTCGTTCGATTTCCACCTGATTTATAGCCTGTCCGCACAAAACGTGCTTAATTATTTTTTAACTCCGTGTTGGAACATGACGCATGAAACCCCGCTGCTGTACAGGGAGACAGTTATCCAATTAGGCCATAAAAAATGAGAATCTTTATAGCATGCGGGTCACATAATTACAGTTAATTTAACGCTTTGATTCTCCCTCTTCCATTTTTATTTCCTTATATGTAGTTTGGGCAGCGGCTCGTGGAGCTCTGAGATAGCCTGCATGGGAGCGAACGTGAAATCACCGCCATTTCCTAATGAATCAGCACCGGGCCTCGCGCATCATTTATGCGCTGTTAAGCCGTGTAATTGAACGAGCCGTAGTTTGCATATTAGGCCATTACACGTAATGTGCTCTGGTTTTCTCACAACACGGAGTGTTTAAGGCGTTGTGGTGACACGCTAATGCGGTGAATTATGACCCTAATTGCACACAATTGTTCTTTTGATTTGGCCGATTTGGCTGTTAGCCGCGCGACGATGTTCATCGTCTCGCCAGCGGGTTTCCGGGCCACGCCGAAGCCTGAACGGTTCGGCCACGGTCCGCGTAAATCATTTAGCTCGTGCTCAAAACCCTGCTAGTATGTTCTTAAGTGACTAATGCATGACACGGTTCTGCTCTCACACTTTTAGGACCTTGAGCAACATCCCAGCGTTCGACAGGTGCACAGTTAGCTGTACTCATGTATGTGGTGACACCACAGAGAAAGAAACCAGGTTTGTTTTGCAACCAGAAATGCGATTTCACCTGCTTCTAGGAGTTCACAGTCTTCTATATAGGGGAGTTGTGATGTCAAAATTTGTTCAAAATATCTTACATAGGAGTCCACAAGCTGAAGTATCCTTTTTTTTTTTTTTTTTTTTTATATCAGCCAGTAGTTTTCGTCTTGTTTATATGACATGGCTAAGTGCTAAAGGGAGCTAGCCTTTTTTTAATTGATCAAAAATCAAAATGCAGTTCTGACCCTGAATACTAGATTTTGCACTAACCATAAACGTTTAACATTGTAATTTCTAATATTATTGGGGGCTTTCCTCCTGGTACTCCGCTTTCTAAAGAAAGTTCAGAGTTCCCTGGGATAGACTCCAGGCTCGCCCATGACCGTGTGTACGGAAAATGGATGATATGTCATGCTTTTTGACATTCTGACCCTTACCAGCCCCTGTTACAGTTTATAAGAAAAAATTGTCATTAGAACGAGCGCATTAATAGTAACAGTAATAATCGGATTAAGAGTAATTCATTTGTAGCCATATTTTTGTTAGGATGTTACTGATAGAGTTTATTCTTTGGAAAATAATCGATTTGCACTGAGTTTGACTGAGTTTACTGTTTTTGTTTAATACATCTCAATTTCGTTTAATATGACAATAAAGAGAAGCTCTGATGAATCCAGAGTGCCCCCTCCCTCCCTCCACTTATACACACTCATACACTCTTAGTCTCTCTGTCTTCTCCCATTCTGTCCTCTCCTACTCTGCGCTTTGTCCAGCTGAAAGCTGATTTAAGTAGGCTCTCAGATGCCCCAGAGGGGGGTGACAGGGGGTGTCCACTGTTTGGTTTGCCCCTACCCATTCCCTCAGCAGGTCTCTATAGCAACCTCCCCCCCCCCCAAGCTGATGAAGAAATGTACGGTGGGGGAGAATAATGGGGTGTGCTTTTGCTTTCAGCAGGGACATTGACAGCTGGTCAGTCTGAGACACCTGCAGCCTGCTAACACACACACACACACACACATACACACACTGACCACCTGAACTTCACTGTGTGCGTGTTTTCTCTTTCAGTCTCCTTCTGTTTCTCTTTCGATATTTCTCTATCAATCTGTCTTTCTGTACAGTATAATAGAGTCACCAAGAACAAGAAAATGAGGCTACAGCGGGAAACATGTTCACCAAAACCAGGCAGCTGAACCGGAAATGTTTGTTGCGTGTTCTGAGATGCTTTTCTGCTCACCACGGCTATAAAGAGTAGTTATTTGAGTTACTGTAGCCTTCCTGTCAGAACCAGTCTAACCATTCTCCTCCGACTTCAACAACGCATTTCCGCCCACAGAACTGCTGCTCGCTGGATGTTTTTTTAAATTATTTATTTATTTGTTTGTTTGTTTTATTTTTTTACACCATTCTGTGTGAGCTCTAGAGACTGTTGTGTGTGAAAATCCCAGAAGATCAGCAGTTTCTGAAATACTCAAACCTGCCCGTTTGCAGTCAAAGTCACTGTGATCAGATTTTTCCCCATTCTGATGTTTGATGCGAACATTAACTTAAGCTCTTGCCCGGTGCTCTGTATTTGCTTTGCCCTACTGCCACATGATTGGCTGACTGGAATAATCGCATGAAAGAGCAGGTGTACAGGTGGTCCAATAAAGTGTCCGGTGAGTGTATACTGTATGAGTGTATATATATATCTCAGTTTTTTTTATGTCATCGTGGCTTTTGTAAAACACAGTTTCACTGCTTTTCCTTGTCACTGGTCTTTTCTCCTTCTTCATTTTGTGCTTTCTTCTAAATGGCAATGATGAATAATAGATTTTTTTAGTGTCATACATAAGCAACTATGTTAGCAATTCATCTAAAGACAAAAGATTTTTTTTTTTTATCAAAACGTTTCTCAGTGCTCTCTCCTCTCTCATATCTCTTTTTTGGGTTACTGATATGTGCATAAATTATATAAATGATATAAAGGAAGACGGCAGAAAGAAAAACATTGTCTCCAGAGAAAAGAGAGAGAGAGAGAGAGAGAGAGAGAGAGAGAGAGAGAGAGAGAAGAAATGAGAAAGTAGATAGAGACAGAGGGGAGACACTGAGATAATGAGAGAAGCAGAAAGAAAGAAAAGCAGACAGAGCAACAGCAAAAGAGAAGAAAGTGAGAGTGAGAGGCAGAACAAGAGGAACAAGAGACAGAGATAAAGAGTGACAGAAGAGTGTGAGAGAGAGACACGAGGTGAGAGAGAAGTCTCTGCAGTGTGCAGTAAAGGCTCATCTAATAACCAATCAGCATCTTTTGGAGGCGGGGCTTCGGTTTGTGTGTGTGTGTGTGTGTGTGTGTGTGTGTGTGTGTGTGTGTGTGTGTGTAGGTGAGGGAGGGTGTGTGTGTTTACCTATGTCTCCTCTGTTCACTGCTTTTCAGTCTCGCGCTGCTCCTCATGGCCGCGACAGCCTCCGCCGCTCACTACAGTCTGCTCAGCGCGAGCGCGCCGGTGCACGCGGACTCCGGCGGCATGCAGCAGCACGCGGCTCCGGGGTCGGCTTACAGGCACGCGCACGCCGCCGCGCTGCTGCAGAGCGAGTTCGCGCTGCAGAACAACGGCGGTGGGAGTCACGCGCACCAGTGGATCGCGGCCGCGCTCTCTCACGGCGGGAGAGGAGGATTAGGGGGAGGAGGTGGAGGTGGGGAAGGAGCCGCGTGGACGTCCGCCGACATCAAACCCACGATCCGCAGCACGGGAGACGAGATGCAGGAGGACAACGACAACAGCGACGACAACAGCAACAATAACAACAACAATAACAACAACAACTCAAGCAGCGGCAACTTACAGCACATGCTTCATCATCCTCATCATCCGCATCACCATCATCATCAGCATCATGAAGAGGACGCCGCGCGCGCGTGGAGGAGCGCGAGCGGTACGGCGGCGGCTCACCTGCCCAGCGTGGGCGCGGCGACCGGGCAGCAGAGTCTCGCGTACTCCGGCGGGTTTGGCGCGCTCAACGGGCTCGTGCCGGGCATTCAAGCGCATCACCAGCACCATCAGGATCACGAGCACGAGCATCACCATCACCACAGCCCGCATCTGCGGGAGCACCAGCACCACCACCGGAGTCTGCACGAGTCGCCGGCGTCGGACGAGGACGCGACCCCGACGTCAGACGACCTGGAGCACTTCGCCAAGCAGTTCAAGCAGCGGCGCATCAAGCTCGGCTTTACGCAGGCAGACGTCGGGCTCGCGCTCGGCACGCTCTACGGCAACGTGTTCTCGCAGACGACCATCTGCCGGTTCGAGGCGCTGCAGCTCAGCTTCAAGAACATGTGCAAGCTCAAGCCGCTGCTCAGCAAGTGGCTCGAGGAGGCGGACTGCAGCGCGAGCGGCGGCGGCGGCGGCACCGGCCTGGATAAGCTCGCGGCGCAGGGGAGGAAGCGGAAGAAGCGCACGTCCATCGAGGTGAGCGTGAAGGGCGCGCTCGAGAGCCACTTTCTGAAGTGTCCCAAACCAGCTGCGGCGGAGATCACGAACCTCGCGGACAGCCTGCATCTCGAGAAGGAGGTGGTGCGCGTGTGGTTCTGTAACCGGCGGCAGAAAGAGAAGAGGATGACGCCGCCCGGGGTGCACGCCACTCACGGGACCGAGGAGGCCATGCTCGAGCTCAAAACGTAAAACGTGCAGTGATGGAGAGAGAGAGAGAGAGAGAGAGAGAGAGAGAGAGAGAGACCGGAGTGTGTACAGAACTACAGCAGGATTTACTGTGCGGGAACAAAATGCATCACTGTGACAGAGGCTTAACTTGGAAACACAAAACACACACACACACACACACACGAATACGCGCGTGCAGGGCTGCTTTCCTATTTCCGCCTTTCCTTTGCATAAAACTGTTACAGTGTTGTGACCAGCCTGCGGACGATGAGTACATTTTAAAGTTTAAAAAAGTCCCTATTATTATTATTATTATTATTATTATTATTATTATTATTATTATTATTATTATCACTATTATTACTATTATTAGTATTAGTATTGTTATTATTATTATTATTATTATTATGCTTGAGTTATTGTCAGAATTTAATAATAACAACAACAATAATAATAATAATAATAATAATAATAATGTCTGGACAGTGTGTAAATAGTGTATAATTGAAAGAGGGAGATTATCTCTTCACTTCAGCACTTTTTTTTTCTTTAAACAGGCAAAAGATTCTAGCGCTTATTATTCTTGATTACTTTTTGTTTAGTTTTGTATCATTCTTTCGATATATCCGATATGTTATAACCTTCATCTTTGGGTTCCTCTTTTGCATTTAGCATTTTTTTAAATAAAATATTTTATAAATTTGAATATACAACATGACGGAGTGTTCACACTAATGTATACCCCATATACAACTCTGTAAATATTTTAAATCTGATTTTTAAAAACGTGCTTTTTAAACATAAAAATTTTAAAGAATCAAACTGAAATATTGCAGTTCCTAAGGCTGCAGTTCCATTTGTTGTGTATTTTATATTTATATTTTATGGAAAAAAATCTCTGAAACTAAAGCAATGACTATTATTATTATTATTGTTATTATTATTATTATTATTATTATTATTATTATAGATTTATAGGCTGTGGTCTTTTGTACAGTTCATTCAATACTCAGATCCACTTTTACAACTGGATGGCATTCCTTATTTATATTAATTGTACGTGTCCCAGTATAAGATTTTTATATTGTGAAAATTGCCACAAAAAAAAGTGATTGATTGTACATTATTTCTTTTATATGATATTATTATATTACTACACATTTTATTTATGTACAATATGAATTTGCTTAATATAAAAGAGATCATTTTCATTATCAAGTCTTTACATCCCTATTAGAGTAGGTTTAGATTTGGTCATGTTTGTCATCATTCCAATGGACATGCTAATAATAATAATAATAATAATAATAATAATAATAATAATAATAATAATAGTCCCAAATCTCAGTGTTTTACTTTTTAAATATATTTATGATAAAGCACAATAATCAAACAATCTACAATCACTATTACAATTTCTACAAAAACATCACACATTAATATACAAATAAAATTATATGCTTGATTTATGACATGGATATGAAGTTACAAAAGAAATATTACACTTTTAAGCATTTTCAGGCACTCGTTTTTATATTTCAAAGGACGACCCAACTTTATTATGATTTATTTATCACATTTTTTAAATAAACGTTTCTTCACCTCTTTCTCCAGCCAGGATTACACTGCCACTATCTGAACAGCACAAATCATTAAGTCATAAGTTGGATGATACAAATGAGCGCAGGATGCTGTCAGAACTGTACATGTCTTTCTTTTTAAGCACTTCTGAACAACAAATAAGAGACGGTTGTTAAGGTTTGTTGTATTGATGTACAGTATTTTGGCTATAAATTGCTAAAAATATGACAACATCTGTGAGACTCTGATAGAGATGGAGAAATCTCACCCATGTCAACCTGAGATGTGAATGTGTGCTAGCAGAAGGAGAAAAGAACAGAAAGGAGCAGACAGAGAGAGAGAGAGAGAGAGAGAGAGAGAGAGAGAGAGAGAGAGCTCTTCAAAAAGCTAAATTTAACTTCAAGCACTCTTCTGTAAACCCAAAATAACAGACAGAAGTAAAAGCCTCACAAAAACACCCACTTCTAAGGTCTCACGATGACAGTTAAATGTTCATTAAAGTTCCTTTTCCATCCATGCCACACTTGTTTGAAATGAACGCACTCCTACTGCTACTGCATTCCACTCTGAAAAGTCTTTATAAAAGATAAAATTAGAAATAGAGAGTAAACACTATTGGATCACAAGGTGTGCCCAGCCCCTGAAAGAGTATTTTTTTTTTTATGGGAAAATATAAATTTGGCACTCGGGTAATAAATTAGACCCGATCTACTGCGTTTCATTAGAAATAATGAGAATCAGCCATTCAAGAGGAATTAACCATTTAAAAAATCATTTAATAATTATGCTTTGGAGTGCACTTACAAACAAGTAATAGGACATTCCCTGCTGAAAAAAAATCACAGAAAACAGAATCACAGAAACCGTCAATGAAATTCTAATGGTTTCACAACAAATCCCATTAAAACCAACAGCTAACCATTAAAACCATTACCATTATAGGTCCTTAATGGTATCCACTAGATATAACATGCTACCAAGAAGGCAACAAAAACCAGTAGAGACCCACCGGGACCATCAGAGTTTCCATTAATACAGTTCCCATTTTAAATATCAAAAACATTACAACCTCTACGAGGGTTTCTGTTGTTTGTTTGTCAGCAGGGTTAAATCTGGTGCTGCAATGTAAACTTAACTGTAAATTTAAATATAAACTGTAAAAACAAAAGAACAACAACAAATAAGGTCTGCATTGAAGAGAATTACAGTAAGCGAAACTAGACACTTGTCACAGTGCTCATAGGTTTTGCATTTTGTTTATATGGAATTGGAGAAAGTTCAAGGTTTTGATATCCTCAAGGCACCAACTGGGACATTTCAGTGCATGTATCATTGTTAAGTATCGCTGGTGTGGTATCAACAGTGGAGCGAGAGATTACACTTCTGAATGATGTTACGCATTGGTGATGGTACGCCACAATGATGGTACACCACATTCTCTAGATGCCCCTAGTACAGGTAGAAAAGGCAAGGGTGCCATCCCATAGACCAGGAGACTTAAAAAGAAACTTAAAATGAGACCAGGAGACATCACATTGCCCATTTTAAGCACCCAGATTAGTATTTCAGCGTCCAGAGTACTTGCATAAAATATACCCAAATTGATAAACGTAGACAAAAGGTTCAGCAACCTGAACCATCTCAGCTTCTGTAGCAGATCCTCTGTTGTGGTTTATCCAATCACAGGCATTTATGTTACTTATTTAGCTGAATGAAGCTCATTGAACCAGAGACTAGCTACATGGCTAGAGACATTAGGTCACAAAAGAAAAAGCTGTCACACACTTTTCATTTGAACAAGCCTTTCTGGTTTGATTAGTGATTAGTGATTAGTGAACTGACGATATAGCTTGTTTTTAAAGATGAATGGACAGAGAAGTACGCATTTGTTCTCCTCATGAGAGTCAAATTCTATGGCACTGGTCCAAAATAGTGAAGTACCACTACAAAACAAAACACTGTCTTATTTATAGCCATAAACTTATCATTATTGGTTCAGCATCAAAAGATAACTATGGACACGAATTGCTGCAGGGAGGGTTGTTAGCATGCAGTCATGTTAGCTGCTTATCTGGATCTTTATAAGCAAGGGATTTGATGTAGGTGCACAATATCAAGGGTACAGTTTAGTCCCATTTTACCTGAAAATCTAAAATGTGAAAAGATAAATGCTATAGAAGACAAAAGTGAACAAACATTTAATCAGTGTTCATGATGCACACTGGAAATGAAAATACAGTGAGTTGTACAAGTAAGATCTCACCCTGAACTCTTACAAAAAACGATTCTTCAGGGTGTTTTTTTTTTTTTTGTATAGGTAAGGCTTCTTATCTTCATAAACCATTTCTAATAAGGAAACACCGCAGGCTTCTACATAGAACCTTTAAGGGTTTGCTCAGAAGGGCAACCGAAGAACCGTTAAACCGTTAAAACCGTGAAACTCCATCTTGAATCGTATTAAATATGTTTATATTGAAATACTTGTCAAATAAGTGCTTTCTTAGCTAAGTTACAGTTACAAGAAGAAATCATTTCAAGCGTAACGGATAACAGTCAGGGTTTTGTTGTTAGTTCCTGAAAACAAAAGAACAAGAGCTTCTTTTCTCACTCACCATTTTCCACCAACATTCAATGTCCTATTAATGAGAAATCCAACATAGAAGTAGTTGAGACGTTGGTGCAAACATTTGACTCAAATTTCCAGAATGCATCAAAGCTATGGAGTTACGACAGAGTTTTGGCTCAGCTATATACGTGGTAATGAGTTGGATAGCACTGACAGCTGTATTAGCATGAAAGTTGAGAGCTTTGGAAGCTGATTTATTTGAGCAAAGTGAATAGATGAGGAAGCGATAGATAGATAGATAGATAGATAGATAGATAGATAGATAGATAGATAGATAGATAGATCACTTTATTAATCTCTAGAAATTCACCTATTACAGTGGCACAGAGAGTTAGAAGTATACAAATGTAATTTAATCTGATCAATGAAACAAAATAAGAATAAATATATATAAAAGACTAAAGCCCTGCTGCATCGATGAAAGAAATTTAAACTAAAAAATAAATAAACTCAGAATTTCATTACAAAATAAATCTCATATGTCGTTAGCTATGTTTCCATCCAAGTTGCAAATTTAACTTACTTGAAAAATTGGAATATTGCATAAAACGTTTGTGAATAAAGCACGGTTTCCATCCCATGTGTTCAAGAGAACAAAATTGTCACTTCTGTGGAAATCTTGCTCTCCTCCATTTTTAATTTTATGCGAGAATTATCCCCGTGCAACCCTGTTTAGGATAAGCGGTATGGAAAATGGATGGATGGATGGATGGATGGATGGATGGATGAGACACGTCCTAATCCACAGTAACTTGTTCCTGCTCTCATTTATATCAACCTCAAGCATGGGGTTATGGTTCTGTTCCATTATTCTAAAGACATTTCCATGATATTTGACATTTCCTTTTGAATAATGTTAACTTGACAAAAAATAAATTTTCGCATAACAACATCTGCAAAACAATCGCCAAATGAGAATAAATGAGATATTATATGACACTCATGTCCCTTGTTTTGACGCTTTCAGATTGTTCCTATTGTAGGGTGAAGTTTCATACCACAGTGTAGCACAGGTTTCAAGGAAAGAAGAAAAGTGCACTTCTCAGGACAAATTAGGACACAACTAATCGATGCAAATATACATTACAAACTTACATTATCTTTCTAGACTGATGATATATTGAATATATGAATATCACCTGCAAAACATCACTAAAACGGTATACTTCATTTTTACATATATTTTATAGCCTATAGATATAAAGTCCATGTAGAGGACTTGGGGGAAGTCTATGAATCAATGAAATCATTTCTTTAATCTTTTACATTATATATTTTATTTCCTCAGACTATATCTACCTTTTGTTATTATCAGAACTATTCTTCTTCTTCTTCTTCTTCATCTTCCCCTTATTATTATTATTATTATTATTATTATTATTATTATTATTATTATTATTATGGAATTTTGCCCATTTTCCTGTTGTTTTTTGTTTTGCTCTGTGACTGTTAGTTTGTTCATCATGTGTGTTTTTGAGTTGTAATAAAACAAAAGGTGTGAGAGACTTTCTACAGAAACACATATTTGTGTGCTTGTCATTTTTCTCTGCTCAGCAAAAAAAAAAAAAAAAAAAAAAAAAAAATTACTATATACACAACTGTATATTTTTACAGTTTAATCAGTGATACACAAGGGGAAAATCATTTAAAATTATTATTATTATTATTATTATTATTATTATTATTATTATTATTATTATTGTTGTTGTTGTTGTTGTTGTTATTATTTAAAGCCTGTACATATGGACTCTGATGGAGAAAATCTTTTGATCACAAATTCTTTTTTTCCCCCTTTCCATGTACTCTCGTGGTCTATCACTGATTACGTTTACATGCGCATCAAATTCTGTTTAAGGTCTATATTCGGGTTGCAGCCATAATCCGAATACGGTGTTTATATGCGTACGGGCATTGGAATATTCCTGTATACATGGTTGTTGTAAGTCTGCCTGAGTTGCCGTTCCTAAATACCTAGCCTGCAGCTAAGCGTCTGTTAGCACCCACAATTCCTTGCAGACTGAGTATGCATCATATATCTCATTTCAGTGGATTTTCTGAATAAGGTGTTTACATGCAACAAATTTCCGAGGGGTGGGAATCAGAAATTGGGGAATGAGAATATCGTCTTAATCTGAATCGGGCAATCAAACTGTGGCATTTACATGACTCAATACTAATTAGAAGATTGCCAAATTCCGATTAATATCGGAATATTGATGTGCAGGTAACCGTAGCCACTGTCTCCTCCAGTGACACTGAAATGCACGGGGGGGGGGAAAATCCTGAGACGTGTGGAACTCATTTTGTATTGTTTAGTGCCCCCTGGAGGAGAGTACTGGAAATTACAGCACAATATCACAAACATCTACAAGCTATGCTAGTTTCCCTAAACTGCAGTGTATTGCGGAGTCCCAATTCGCCTACTTAGGCCTGGTTCACACATACTCTGTTTGCAGTACGTATGCAGTGCGTATTGCAGTACGTATGCGGTGCGGAAGCAGTACGCGCTCATTGTGCTTTCACATAAGACGCGTTTGCGGCGCGCAGCTGATCCACGGCGGAACACACATTCAGAAAAGGATATGAAGGTGGAGGGTGACAGGACTCTGAATGAAGTTTAGAGCAACACAGTACTTGGTACATGTGTACTGGTACTTGGTACATGGTACTTCTCTTATGTGAAAAGGTAGTATCACAAACATTTTAAATGAAAACTTACCATCCACACAAACAGCTGAGGAAACCTCCCGTGTCTTTTCTTTGCATTTAAATACAAGAAATCCTGCGGGACGTACATAACCTTCTCTCACGATCGCCGCTTTCTGCTGAGATGCCCGTGTCTCCCACTCCCACCTTTACCATTCCCTTGATCTATTTTTATTTATATTTAGTGCCTAACATTTAAGTTCCTACACTCAAATACTGAAGACGCATCACCGACGTCCGCCATGTTTGCCTCATACACAGCAAGCTGCGATGCATTGTGTGTTCTGACACCTGTCTATCATAGCCAGCATTAACTTTTTCAGCAGTTTGTGCTACAGTAGGTCTTCTGTGGAATCGGATCAGACGGACTAGCCTTCTCTCCCCATGCGCATTAATGAGCCTTGGGCGCCCATGACCCTGTCGGCGGTTCACTGGTTGTCCTTCCTTGGACCACTTTTGGTAGGTACTAACCACTGCATACCGGGAACACCCCACAAGACCTGTCGTTTTGGAGATGCTCTGACCCAGTTATCTAGCCATCACAATTTGGCCCTTGTCAAAGTCACTCAGATCCTTACGCTTGCCCATTTTTCCTGCTTCGAACACATCAACTTCGAGAACTGACTGTTCACTTGCTGCCTAATATATCCCACCCCTTGACAGGTGCCACTGTAACGAGATAATCAATGTTATCATCACGTCACATGTCAGTGGTTTTAATGTTATGGCTGATCTGTACATGTTGCCGACTCTGTAAACCGCTACTCTAAACATCACCAGATAGTAGCCTATAGCACAAGTCAAATGTGATAGCCTGTCAGATAAATTCTGTTTGAGGTTATGTCGTTATTAATGTCGTCCTGTGCCACAGACCAAAGTCTATGGTCAAAAGCAGCTGCTGCATCAGAATGTGTAGCGTCTCATCAAAACATCATCTCTTCGCCCTGGAGGAACTCGGCGTTACTATTATGAAACCATTTCGGTTGCGGCTTTTAGCAGGAGGTCTCATCATAAAACTATTACACATACACAAAGGAAGGCAAACACTGAAAGACAGACAGGCGCCACTATTCACTATAGCTATTTTGTTTTTGTTTGGGTTTTTTTCTCAAAGTTGAGTCTTTCTAGTCTGTAATCGTGCTGTGTCTCTTTCCGAATAGCGAGTACGGTAAACAGAAAAGCTAGCTCTTTCATTCAAAAGCACACAAAACCTAGAGTTTGTCCTTTTGTGTAATTTGTACTTTGATTGCACAGTTTGCTTAGTCTATTGACTTCAAGGTTCTCCAAAGGCATTTTGAGAAATCAGACACTGAGAAATTAAGCCATATCGTTCATATTTATTACACTCACATTTGTGTTTCTCATACACACACACACACACACATACACACACACACACACACACACACACACACACACACACAGTATCTCTTCTTCAATTTAAGGCACTGACACACTGTTTAGCATTCAGCATGTTATTCAAAGGAAATGGAAGACGTTACAATGAAAACACACACACACACACACACACACACACACACACACACACACACACACACATACACAGTTGATGGTACGTGTTAACTCACAGCTTCAATAAATAATCCAACACACTTTCTCTTCAATTCTTAGATAACAAAACGCATAAATGACACCATCAGTAGTACAGAGCTGGGTTCAAAACACTGTCTGGATGTCCAAGAGCTATTTTTATTTAATCAGTGATTAAACACTTAATTTTCCTCTTAATCGTTATTATCCAAGAATTATTATCCATTGCTGTACTTCTGAGATGCTCCTCAAAGATGATTCAAAAATAAAAATCTATATTCGCATATAAAACACACTGACACCGCATGTGTGTATACTGTATGTCCTATAATGCACAACCAACCAAATCAACACTTCTAATCAGCGCCCCCGACTGGTGCAGGTAGAGTCTAGTTTAGTGTTTGTCCTGTTAGTGTTGCTGATGGTGTTAGTGGTGCAGGCCAGTCCTGACAGAATCCCATCTGTATTACAATGCTGAATTAGCTATAGATAAGATATTTAGGTGAAAGCTTCTTAGTGCCGGTTCATTCGTTTTCCAGTAAATACTTGAGCCCGGCCTAGAAATAATTTCAAGGGGGTATTACTGTAATGTTTGCAGAGTCTGAACACGAGACAGTGTTAGGACAGTGTTAATCGTTTTAAGCTGAGTGCACACTACACGAATTTCAAGAGCTCTTTCTTACAAAAATAAACATGAGAGATGTTTATAAGATGTAATAGATCACTTTCTATTGACTTTGTCACTATTTTGTACGGAAACAAGAAAAAAGAGAACGAAGAGCAGATGTGGAGGAAATATTGGTTGGGGAGATGTGGACAGTGTATAGTGGGGGGAAAAACTTTTTATACTGTGCGCTGTCAGGAATCATGTTGTGCTTGTTTTCATTTTTGCTGTTTTGTACGACCATTTTGGTATGACTTCCCTAAATCCATCCATTTTCCATACCGCTTATCCTACACAGGGTCACGGGGAGCCCGGAGCCTATCCCAGGGAACTCGGGACACAAGTCGGTGGACACCCTGGACAGGATGCCAACCCATCGCAGGGCACGACCGCACACACACTCACACACTACGGACATTTTGGAAATGCCAATCAACTTATAATGCATGTTTTTGGATTGGGGGAGGAAACTGGAGTGCCTGGAGGAAACCCCTGACGCACGGAGAGAACATGCATACTCCGCAGGGTGGAGGCGGGATTCGAACCCCCAACCCTGGAGGTGCGAGGCAAACGTGCCCCCTTGGTATTACATGAATAAACATTTTTACTGACGTATTATTATTGTGCTTACATTTTGCCCTCTTGCTCCCACACAAACAGAAGGATGATAAACTGGATTCAGGGATCTGCTGCGCGTTCCAGCGGATTAATTTGATTTAGTCTCAGGCTCTCACTGGCTGTTTTTCATCGCTGTACTTGGGTTCACACTATGCAATTCATCAATTCAACATGCTGGGGAAAAAAATGGGAGCCTTGGTGATCGTTTGCAGAGTGAGAAAATTGTGCTGTCGCCAAAATTAGTTGTCGAACTGCGAAACTGTATAGTGTGCACTAGGCTTTGGACCTGATCTATAATTCTGCGTCTTCATATCTGTGAGCGTTTTCCGTCATCGTGAGCAGACGTCCGGACTAGTGTCCGTCAACGTAATGTAAACGTGTCCACGAGGGGGCAGTGTTACATGTAACAAACCATAAAAAGAAAACGTTCACTATAATAAGGACAATTGGGAGAAAAAGAAAAGAATTCAGTGGAATAAAGATGGGTGTACACTGTATTTTAGGATAATTTAAAGAAAAAAATCAATGACTATCATTCCTCAATTTAAGAGATTTTTTTTTTTTTCCAAAAAAAAGATTACAGATTGTCCTATTATTTTATCTTCACCTACATGCACTCGAGACAAAGAAGGGTTCATCGCTGGCAGAATCAAATTCCTTTTCTCACTTTACAGCATCAAGTTAACTGGCTTTTACACCAGACAATTATGATTCATTTTCAGTATGAACTGCTCCTGGTTGACAAGTTGGCTGTTGTAAAAAAAAAAAAAAAGTTAAAAATCAATATGTTCATTAAAAGGAAACAATATGAGAGTTAAACTGACTTGTTCATAATTCAAATAAATCCCTGAGATTAAAAATAGCCACTTTAAGAAATCTGAACAAAAAAATAAAGTGTGTGTAAATCAGGTCGAAGGTCATTGTTAATTTCTAATAAACACAATGGATAAGTGTGTGTGTGTGTGTGTGTGTGTGTGTGTGTGTGTGTGTGTGTGTGTGTGTGTGTGTGTGTATTCCAGCGTCTCCACTGAGTTCCAGTTTTGTGTTTGTGCTCACTGTGGTGTCCATCTTGCCATCTTGTAAGCGCCAAACCACAGGGTCCTAGTGTCTGCAGAACATCATCAAAGTGAGTAGGGTTAAAGGTCAGGGGTCACTGGGTGAAGCTCTTTTTGATGGAGACGTTTGGGAAAAGCGAGCTGAGCTCCTGTACGGTCCGCGTGTCAATCTGCGAGCAGAAGGAAACGTCGAGCAGACGCAGGCGGGGACACGACTGGAGCAGCCTGCGTAGAGCAGCTGGACTCACCAACCGTGTACCTGCATGTGCGCGCACACACACACACACACACACACACACACACACACACACACACACGTACACAATGACTACAGATTACAAACACCTCTGAATCCTTATTTTGGATAAGTGTGAAGGAGAATGTGTTTTATGTTCTTCTGTAGAGCAGGCAATCCCATAATTCTGTGCATCTGAAACATGGTGAAAAGTCTAACAGTGTTATACTGATCTGGAAAGTAAGTGTGTGTGTGTGTGTGTGTGTGTGTGTGTTTTAGTGTCTCTCCTCACCCAGTATATCGAGGTGCTCCAGTGCAGGACAGTGTGTTGCAATGTGTTCCAGGTCTGCGTCACAGATATTGCGGTTAGCGGTGAGGTAGAGTCTGCGCAGGCGGCTCAGTCTGCGTGCCGCATGTCTGAACGAGGCAGATCCACCGTGGAGGGCGGAACCACTGTGGAGGGCGGAGCTCCATCCCAGGTCGAGTTCCTCTAAAACGCTGCAGCCCGACACTAACTCGGCGAGGCCACGCTCGCTCAGGCTCCTGCAGCGCCACAAATCCAGAGACACGAGGGAACGACAACGGGCGCTCAACACACTCACCACCACATCATAGTCCTCAATCTGGAGACAGACATAGAAGGACAGAACAGCGCCCCGTTCAGACCACTCACCATAACACAAACATAAATATAACAGACGATTTGAAAACAGTTTCAGTCGGGACTGACCTTGTATACTGCTAATTAAAACAAAAATCCCCTGTCAATCAGAGTGACACTAACTGGTCACAGGCATCTGTGTGCTCATGTATGTGGAAGAGGGCAGACTGCTCTTTCCTCTGAGTGTAGTGTGATAAGGGTAAAGCTAGCTAGAGGGTTTGGCAAATGGCCAAAATATGGAGAAAATGGGTGAGACAGTGACACTAAACTGACACTTTTGGAGGTAAATGTACTAGGGCTGGATGATAAGACGATATAATACATCGATATTGTGAAAAATTTAACAATACACTTGTTTTCATGATAACAATACACTTTTTCTTTAGATATTGTCATGTATTTTTTTTGTAATTAGAAACTGACTGGAAGAATCAGCTGATGTGATGTTAAAATTTTATACTTAATCTGTAAAGGTAGAAAATGTTTAAAAACTCTACACGCTTTTATACACTCACCATCCATTTTAATACGAACACCTGTACACCTGCTCAATTATGCAGTTATCTAATCGGCCAATCATGTGGCAGCAGCACAATGCATAAAATCATGCAGATACAGCCCAAGAGCTTCAGTTAATGTTCACATCAAACATCAGAATGAAGAAAAAGTGTGATCTCTGTGACTTTAACCGTGGCACGGTTGTTGGTGCCGGATGGGCAGGTTTGAGTATTTCAGAAGCCGCTGATTTCCTGGGATTTTCACACACAGCAGTCTCTAGAGTTTACACAGAATGGTGCAGGGAAAAAAAAAATAAAAAACACTGAGTGAGCGACAGTTCTGTGCGTGGAAATGCCTTGTTGATAAGAGAGTTCAGAGGAAAATGGCCAGATTGGTTCGGAGCTGACAGGAAGGATATAGTAACTCGTATAATCGCTCTTTACAACCGTGGTGAACAGAAAAGCATCTCAGCATGCACAAAACATCAAACTTTAAGGTGGATGGGCTACAAGAGCAGAAGACCACATTGGGTTTCACTCCTGTCAGCCAAGAACAAGAATCTGAGGCTATCAGATTGGAGGCTATCTGGGGCACAGACTCCCCCAAACCGGACAGTTGAAGATTTGGAGAAAAAAAATAAGAATAAAATCACCTGGTCTTTATCCAGTCTGTGCCCATGAAAGCCTCAGTTTCTTGTTCTTGGCTGACATCATATCATATATATAACAATTTTTTTGGTTTGATGTGAACATCAACTAAAGGTCTCGACCTGCATCTGCATGAGTTTATGCACTGTGCTGCTGCCACATGATATATGTATATTTCTCTCATTTTTAGTGTTAAATAAAGTACGTATCAGACTTTTTTTTTTTTTTTTTAAATGCAACTCAGCTTTATTGCTGGAAAATTGTTAGCAGATATACAGTACTGTGCAAAAGTTTTAGGCACATGCAAAGAAATGCTGTAGAGCAAAGATGCCTTCAAAATAATGTAATTAAATGTTTCTACATTAAAAAATACCGTAAAGAGCAGTAAACAGTAGTAAATGAAACAAAGTCAATATTTGGTGTGACAAAAAAAATAAAAATGAATAAAAATAGTAGTCTCCGGTACAATTAGTGCAGTTTTATAAGGAAATGAGCTGGTAAGTTTTATTGAGCATCTTGCAGAACCAGACACAGTTCTTCTGGAGACTTTGACTTTCGCACTCGCTTCTTATTTTTGCAGCAAAACCCAGCAGCCTTCATTGTGTTTTTTGTCTGAAAAGTGTCTCTTATGTAATACGCTGCTTTCTTTACTGACATACAAACATTTTTCTGTAACATTTCATTTTGTGCTAGAAAACTAATGTTTTGGAATCTAAAATGTTTTTTGTACTGACTTGATAATGTAGAAGTCATAAAATAAAAAAATCTATGACAAAGTTCGTACTAAAAGAAAAAGGGTGCCTAAAACTTTTGCACAGTACTGTATATATCATGATACATATCATCCATTGAAGAAATGTCCTTGAGAATCGGGATGTAATATTTTTGTCATATCATCCACCACTAAAATGGACCCCTAGAGCACAAATAGACTTTATACACTGAACACAAAGACAGAGATATGTTCTCGCTGAAAGAATGGACCTTTTTTGAACAGAAATTGGTCTCTGGATAAAAATGCAGACTTCTAAGACAGGGGGAAAAAAAGGCTTTTTGTTCAGACAGGACTCTTTGGCCAAAAAAATAATAGGTGCATTAGACAATTTTGAGAATTCTGAGGGACAAACAGTGACTTTTCGTAAACACTTCAGCTAGGAAAAGGACTCTTCGTACTAATGCTGGCACAGCATATGATTAATATGATTTTATATTCAAATGTTAAATTCATTCCAAAAAAGTTACAGTGTGTGAACATTGGTGCGTTTCAGAATATTCTAAAGTGGAAGAACAAGATGATTTCATCAAAAGACGCCAAATAGCCAAAAGAGCTCACCATCACGCAGCTGCCTAAGCTGAGGTGTCGCAGTTCTGTACAGAAAGTCAGGATGCTCAATATGGCAGTTTGCTACACACACACACACACACACACACACACACACACACACACACACACACAAACACACATACACACACAAGCAAAAGAGAAAGCATTAGTATGAACCACAATTATGCAGCCTGTTTCACTACCAACAGCTGAGTAGAAGCTCATTATTTCCTATTTATATACAACTAGGCATTTGGAATATAGGCCTTTGCATCTCACTTATACAGTTGAGGTCATAAGTTTACATACGCCTTGCAGAATCTTCAAAATGTTAATAATCAAATAATAATAATAAGACGGATCATAAAAATTGCATTTTGTTTTTTTAATTTGGTCCTGCCCTGAATAAGCTATTTCACATAACAGATGTTTACATTTAGTCCACAAGACACAATAATTGAATTTACACAAATGAACCAGTTCAAACGTTTACACACGCTTGACTCTTAATACTGTGTGTCGTTACCTGGATGATCAACGACTGTTTTTATGTTTTGTGATAGTTGTTCATGAGTCCCTTGTTTGTCCTGAGCAGTTAAACTGCCCACTGTTCTTCAGAAAAATCCTCCAGGTCCTGCACATTCTTTGCTTTTCCAGCATCTTCTGCATATTTGACCCCCTTTTCAACAGCAGCTATATGATACTGAGATCCATCTTTTCACACTGAGGACAACGGGGGAACTCGTACGCAACTATTACAAAAGGTGCAAACATTCACTGATGCTCAAGAAGGAAACGCGATACATTAAGAACCAGGGGGGTGTAAACTTGTGTAAACATTTAAATGTAAACATTTTAAATGTAAACTTTTGCAATGTCAGCATGTCCAGAAATAACGTATTCCTCTTATACCACAACAATTTGACAATCACAATTTTGAATTTATTATTGCACGGCACGTCATAATTTTTATTTATTAATTCATAGGTACATTTAATGTTCCATGGTCCATGAAACAAGTTAGTTCTGTTATCAGTAAAATTATAGAAGCTATAAACTGTCTCTGTCTTAAAGGTATTAAGTCAAAAAACGAAAACAAAAACAAAACTAATTCCTGTGGCAGAAAACATACTCAGTGTTAACAAAGTTCTGACACTGGAGACCCCTTTCATCAGTGTTAAATAAACTCTTTACAGAAAGCTTCAGTGTATCAACGACAATATATTTATTCTTTGTTAAGTAACGTTAGAACGAATGCATTAATATAAATCTTGCAGCTGGTACTACTGTCAGAGCGAAACATCAACACATTCTGACCAGATTACTAATTAAATATCCAGATAAATCAAATCAATTTAATAAAACACTCGTGACTAATCAGGATGAGCTAAGCAGAATGTCAGATTATTAATGTCGGTGTTTACTAATACTGGTGAAATGAAAGCTAGGGCACTCCGACTGTATTTCTGAACCCTGAACCAAGGAGGCATGACAGAACAAACACTTCATATGAAATAATTAAAGAAAACAGATCCGTGAACCACAGAAGACTGAGAAACCCACGTCCTGAGGAATAGAGATGTCAAAATAAAACTATTACATGACTTCATGGTCTGGCATGTATTGCTAAAACCGGGATTAAAAACACAGGGGTTTAAAATTTCAGAAAAAAACAAAACAAAAAAAACTTAATTTAAAAAAAAAAAAAAGCACAGAGAACAGAGCTATTGTTCTGAGCTCGGGTTAAAACATGTCTCGGTGAAGCGTGCGCGTGCGTGCGTGTGCATGTGTGTGTGTGTGTGTGTGTGTGTGGTGATGTTTCTTTGACTGTACATCTCTTATTCTGCTGATGATGAAGAAAGAAATGTGTTAATTATATCAGCGACAGCGTAATATGATTTGAGAGTGGAATAGATATAGCGTGTGTGTGTGTATATGTGAGTGTGTGTGTGTGTGTGCATAAGTAAACAACGCCCCAAAACACTATGCGAAAAGGCAGTCAGATCAGGTGTTTACTACAAAAAGCAGGCATTAAGAGGCCACAACAGCCCTGTATATCCCTGGTACAGTGTTTATAGTTACTGTAGCAAAACACTTATCAATATGATTATTTATCTCATGATGCTCAGTTATCGCAAGTCTGACTCAGGCCAGGCCAACTGTAGCATAATCTTAGATATACAGAGGATATAAAAAGTCTACACACCCCCGTTAAAATGGCAGTTTTTTGTGATGTAAAAAAAAATAAAAATTTCACACCTTTATTGTGAAATTTTAACCTATTAATTAAAGTGAAAAAAGTGTGCACACCCCTAAACTAACACTTAGTTGAAGCACCTTTAGATTTTATCACAGCATTCAATCTTTTTGGGTAAGAGTCAATCAGTTTGGCACATCTTGACTTAGCAGTATTTTGCCATTCTTCCTTGCAAAAGCATTCTAACTCTGTTAAATTGGCTGGGCATCTCCTGTGCACAGCCCTCTTCAGGTCACCACACATATCTTTGATTGGATTGAGGTCTGGACTCTGGCTGGGCCTTTCCAAAACCTTGATCTTGTTTTGGTGAAGCCATTCCTTGATCTGGAGGTTTGTTTTGGGTAGTTGTCATGCTGAAAGCTGAAATTCCTCTTCATCTTAAGTGTTTTAGCAGAAGCCTTAAGCCAAAATTGACTGGTATTTGGAGCTATTCATTATTCCCTCCACCCTGATTAAAGCCCCAGTTCCAGCTGAAGAAAAACAGCCCCAAAATACGATGCTGCCACCACCATGCTTCCCCTGTGGGGACGGTGTTCTTTTGGTTATGTGCAGTGATTTTTTTTTTTTTTGTGCCAAACGTATCTTTTGGTATTATGGCCAAAAAGTTCAACATTGGTCTCATCAGATCATTAGACATTATTCCACATGGTTTTGAGAGATTGGATGTATTTTTTAATTTTTTTTTTTTTTGGTTAAAAAAGGCCTCCGTCTTGCCACCCTACCCGACAGCCCAGAGATATGAAGAATTTGGGAGATTGTTGTCACATGTAGAGAGCAACCAGTACTTGCCAGAAATTGCTGCAGTTCTTTTAATGTTGCTGTAGGCCTCTTGGTAGCCTCCCTGACCAGTGTTCTCCTGATCTTCTCATCAATTTTAGAGGGACGTCCTATTCTTAGTAGTGTCACTGTCGTGCCATATTTTCTCCACTTGTGGATTATTGTCCTTACAGTGTTCCATGCTATATCCAATGCCTTGGGAATTTTTATTGTAACCCTCTCCTGATTGATATTTTTCAACAATAAGATCCCATATCTGCTTTGCAAGCACTTTTTGCGGCCCATGGCTTTTCCAGTTGGATGTTACCAAGAAGATGTCAGGAAAATCCTATAGGAACAGCTGTACTTTATTTGGAGTCAATCAGTCACTTTAATTGATGGCAGGTGTTTACTAATGAGTATTAGAATGTGACTGGTTGATTCTGAACACATTCCCAATTATAAAAGGGTATGCACACGTATGCAAGCTGGGTATCGGAAGTTTTTTGTTTTTGTTTTTTCCCCAAAAACATTTCTGGGTGTTTTGTCACTTGATGTTTATATGTTGTAATTTCACAATAAAGGTGAACAATGTTCTGACATGATTTAACTTAGTTTATTTATTTTTTTTTTACATCACAAAAACATCACAGGGCCTTGTATAATAGATGCTCCATATAAACGGATTTTTTTTAAAAATGGTGTAAATGCAGATATTGTGAAACTTTCTGTGAGGAGACATTTATTTCACATGTTTGAAAGGAGTCTCCAGTGCCAGTGTTTTGTAACAGTCAGGGATAAAGCTGTCATTTTAAGTTTTCGATCATGAAAAGTCTTCAGGATTTGTGACAAGAAATATGACATGTATTCATTTAATAAATAAAATTGCTAGCGCTGGTGAATTACTGTGGAATAAGTGGAATAAAACTTTTCAGGATGCACTGTATTATTCCTTACTTAAAATATAAGATCAGAGGATATCCACGAGAAGAATGCAGTTAAGCTGAAAGTCAGAATAGCAGATAAAAAAGAATTTAAAAAAAAAAATTCGTTTGTAAAGCAGATTAAATACTTAAAATTCCTCTAGAGGTTTAAGACAAATTTAAAGAAATGTGTCGCTTTTGGAGATGTATGTTTGTGTTCATAGCTTCACTGTCGCTAACGTAACAGCACCAGGGCCGCTCACCTCGATCTTGGTGCGGTACAGGACGAGTCGGCGCAGGCATGCGAGTTTAGCGATGTGGTTGAACGCCTGAGGTTCGAGGCGGTCGCACGACGCAAGATCGAGCTCCTGAAGGCTCACGCACGTCTGCGCGATCACCTCCAAACACACTTCGTTCAGGAAGTGACAACACGACAGCTCCAAACACACCAAGCTCGCGCCGCATGCCCTGATAAAACTGAGAGAGAGAGAGAGAGAGAGAGAGAGAGTGAGAAGTGGAAAGATGTTATGAAAGGTGATTATCATGATGTATTATCAGCACATGGCTGCTATTCTGTGTTCTTGTGTCCTCATGGGCCACATCCTAAACCGTCTCACCTGCAGAATCCGCTTGCCGTGACGGCTCCTCTGTTTCCAGTCCAGGACATGTTGAGGCGCTGCAGGAGTGCGCAGCGGGATTGTAAGTACGCCAGAGACAGATCATTCAAGCTGAACCAATATGGCTGCAGGCTGAGCTGAATGTACTGTAGCGGGTCATAACAGTGGCGCTGTAGGAGCTTACAGCTCTGAGCCAGACGACACAGATCTGGCACGGCCAGGTGACTCACAATCAACTGGATCAGCTGGGGAAAGACACGGAGGATTTATTATTATGGCAGCACGGATATAATTTGTGGGTCATTCTTTTCTAGGGCACAAGCCAATTTTTTTTGTACTGGTCAAAAATTCATTTCTGAGCTGACGCAGGTGGAGCGGCACCAAAGGCGGAGAGACATTCGAAATCTGCCGGTGCAGTGGAATTTTCGAACCTATTTTGGTCACGTTTTACCACCTCAAGCGCAGAGTTACAAGTTCCTACAACCCGCTTTCGTGATTGATCACTATTTATGTCACACCACTTAAACATAAATAGTCTACTTCATCCAAATACAACAGAATTCAGTATTTTCTAAGTAACAGATAAGAACAAACAACTCACTTGTGGCTATTAAAGATCAATTCAGACACAAAGACTTCATGACGTGTCTTTTATTTGCATACAGTTGAGGTCATACGTTTACACACGCCTTGCAGACTCTGCAAAATGTTAATCATTTTAAATATATAAGATGGATCATAAAAATTGCATTTTATTTTCTATTTAGTCCTGCCCTGAAGAAGCTGTTTCACATAACAGATGTTTACATATAGTCCACAAGACACAATAGTAACTGTATTTACACAAATTAACCAGTCCAAAAGTTTACACACGCTTGATTCTTAATCCTGTGTGTCGTTACCTGGATGATCAATGACTGTTTTTATGTTTTGTGATAGTTGTTCATGAGTCCATTCTTTGTCCTGAGCAGTTAAACTGCCCACTGTTCTTCAGAAAAATCCTCCAGGTCCTGCACGTTCTGGAATCTTCTGCATATTTGACCCCTTTCCAACAGCGGCTATATGATGTTATAACACTGAGGACAACTGAGGGACTCGTACACAACTATTACAAAAGGTGCAAACATTCACTGATGCTCCAGAAGGCAACACGACACATTAGGAGCCGGAGGGTATAAACTTTTGAACAGGATGAACGGTGTAAATTGTTATTATTTTGTTTAACAATCTTATTTTTTCCCCCATTTCCTTCAGAAGACAAATTAATTACAATTTATACGGCTCATCCTGAAAAACAGACTGATGTATAATATGGCGTCAATCATGTGCTGTAAGACAGTGCGTGCGTTAGTGCGTGTTTGTAACTGCGTATTCAATTTGTTCATAATAAAACAGAAACAAAACTTAGCAGACACAACTAAATGTCCCTGGAATATATGTTTCTGTCTGTGGTGTTAAAAACATACAGGGAAGAATAAATAACCATGCCGCAAGTGTGTGTTCTGGGATTAAAACCGTGGTTTAATATTACTGATGAATAAGAAGCCCTGGTAAACAATACTCTGTAGAATCCTGCAGCTAATCTCTAAACAAGCGGGAGCGTGTCAAACACGGTGTCAGCTGGCACGTAATAGCCGTATAGCATTACAGACATAATAAAGCGCTAGCGGTTTGGCTATAAGATCTGAGCCGGGCTAGCAGAACACATCATGCTGCCATTTCTAAAGTGACGTCCTAATTATCCAAAAATGATGATAAACATGCTATAATAAGGAGTCGAGTCGAGACTCGAAGCGTGTTGTGTTGGAGGCATCCAACGAAGAAGCACAACCATTTTGGATCTCGTTCATAAAGCAGTGATGTATTAAAAATGAACTGAACTGACCTCTCTCTCCTGTGTGACGAGAAGCCAATTAGAGGCCTAGTTAAAGCCTGATGTTAACGTAATAGAGCTGAAAGGTGATCGCCTACTTTTCCATGTTTCTCTTCCGTTTATTACATTAATACACATTTTTAGAAAACGGATGATTGCGGATAGTTTAAGATTTATCATTGAAATTATAAATGCTATTTAAAAATAAGGCTAAAATGTTTAACCATCGCTTGACAAGTCTCAGAAGGCGTTCTTCTCACATCTCACAATTCTGGCTTTTTGTTCTCGCAATTTAGACGTCCACTTGAAATGTGACTAACTTCAGGTAATGATGACGTTTTCCACCACAGCAAAGTCTTCAGGACAGAGAACGGAATACAAAAAAAAGGCTCTGCCTATTTTACTACTTAATTTCAACATCAATAGATACACTGAATTTTAAATGCTTTACCTGGGATCCCTGCACGAGTTACAATTAAAAATATGTAAGCTTACACCATGCCTATAATAAACACGGAATTAAGCCTATGCTTATTAATCGTACCAATAAACTTCAGCATTTCATTTTCTTTCAGGCTATTGATTAATGTTAATGCTGCAATGGGACTAATACTTTTATTTAGGCAGAAGAAATGAATGAACAATAGCATGTGTAGAGGAGGACTACAAAGTTAACTTTATTAATAATAAGGAGTTTGCGATCTTCAAAGCATTCAGTTATGAGTCAGCAAAAATACAAAACCTTTCTTATTCTCTTTATATCGAGACTATTCCTACAATTCCAGTGGTAATCTATCAGTTTGTACCAGAATGTCACGATAATATCATTCGCTATGATGCAGTGTCAGTTATCGTCACCTCATATGGTAGTTTGTCGAAGTAGCCGTTGCCCATTTTGACATCGTTGCTAGGCACGTCACTGTCCTCGTTGGGTGTGGTGTTGGCGATAATGAGGGGCGTGGTGATGCTTCTGACGTGGTTGCGCACACCGCGCAGCACAACGGCGTCCAACTCTGTGTAATAATCCAGTAGAGAGCTGTTTATTTCCAAACGCAGTAAATTAGTGGCGAAGCTAACCTGACGGATGGGGGGGCAAAACTGACGCGCCTGAGGATTGGCGACTTTGGTGGGCTCCCCCGCCCACAGCACTTCCCACCTGCACACATAAACAAGAAGACATTATCTAAACATTGCCAGTTACTCACACAAAGTCACGGAAAGACTGGAAAACACACATCACTGACTTCATTCCCCATCACCGTTATCGGCTACGTATGATACTGCATAGTGAATAGTTTGTCAAAATAGTAACAGGATACCATAGTTGGTGTACATTTTGGACACGCTAGACACTACAGCAATATGTTATTGCTGCTGGAAAATTGTTACTGTGATTGGAAAGACACCACATTGGCAGATAAAAGCTACGATTTTCCAGCAAACAGCTGGAAATGTCCATTTTCCATTACATTCCCATTACAAGTTCTCTGGAGCATGTAAGGTAAATACAGGCTAAAGGATTACTAAAATACTAAACACTAAAATAAGAGGGCATGGTGGTTCAGTGGTTAGCACATTTGCCTCGCACTTCCAGGGTTGGGGGTTCAAATCCCGCCTCTGCTCTATGTGCATGGAGTCTGCATGTTCTCCTCGGGCTTCGGGGGTTTCCTCCCCCCAGTCCAAAGACATGCGTTGTAAGCTGATTGGCATTTCCAAATTGTCTGTATTGTGTGAATGTGTGTTTGTGCCCTGCGATGGGTTGGAACCCCATCCAGGGTGTGCCCTGCCTTGTTCCCAGAAATAGGCTCCAGGCGCCCTGCGACCCTGTGTAGGAAAAGCGGTATGGAAATGGATAGATTTTCTTTA
The DNA here is from genome assembly GCA_023630585.1 of Cranoglanis bouderius. Taxonomy (NCBI): domain Eukaryota; kingdom Metazoa; phylum Chordata; class Actinopteri; order Siluriformes; family Cranoglanididae; genus Cranoglanis; species Cranoglanis bouderius. The sequence goes on from CM042571.1 coordinate 5,266,006, forward strand.
ACATAAAAAAAACAGCCATGTAGTTTATTTTATGCCAAGATTCTGTCGGTTGTCCATGTCAGTGGGCTACTAAACATGAGGCTGTGAGTTTCTGGAGTAAGTTCCTGCAGTAAGAACCCCGAAATTGCATCACAGGATCTGCTAGTAAGTCTTGCAACTGTTGGTGTGAAAGTGCATGCTTCTACAATCAGAAAGAGACTGCACAAAGTTGACCTGCATGTGAGGCGTGTCAGGAAAAAGCCTTTGCAAGACTACAGTTTACCAGTGAGCATATAGGCAAAGACCAGGGCTTTTGGAATAATGTGCTCTGGACAGACGAATCAAAGATAGAGTTGTTTGGCCACAGTAACAGCAGACATGTTTGGCGCAGACCAAAGACAGCTTTTCAGGAGAAGCACCTCATACCAACTGTGAAGCACGGTGGTGGAAATGTTATGGTTTGGGGTTGCGTCACTTCCTCAGGGACTGGACAGCTTGAATTCATTGATTCAACTATGAATTATGCATCATATCAAAGAGTGCTTGAAGATAATTTGAGGCCATCTGTCCGAAAGTTTAAGTTGAACCAAAAGACCTTTCAACAGGATAACGATCCTAAGCACACTAACAAATACACCAAGGAATGGCTCAAAAAGAAGAAATGGAGGGTTATGGAATGGCCTACTGGAGTCAAAGCCCGGATTTGAACCCCATCAAAATGGGGGGATTTGAAACGGGCAGTATATGCAAGAAAATCCTCAAACATCTTGCCACTGAATGAATATTGCATGGAAGAATGGTCAAAATATCCAGCAAGCCTGGTGGACAATTATGCAAAACAGGTCTGGGAGGCATTTACTGCTTATATTCATTTATCATCAGTAACTGCTTTATCCTGGTTAGGGTCATTGTGGTTCAAATGACTTATTTGTTTATATTTTGACATTCCCAAAGTTATTATATTTATTGAGTATTTACAGTTATTCACCTGTTTGAATTGGTTTCATCCAAACCTCAATAACTCCCAAAACAATTCAGCCTATAAATAATGTCAAATTAGATCTAATGTGTTCTGTTCGTGGAAAGCTCAGGAATAAAAAGCTCTATGGCTCTAACAAAGAGCAATAATATTACTATACATCATTTCTTGTATTATTGTAAGCAATGAGCCTAATATTTGATTATGTTAATAAGAAATCCGTGCTGAGGGAGGTCTGTGAAATTTGTTTTTCCAGTTAAACGAGTCCCTCTCGTAAGCTTTACAAGCTCCTACACCATGGTTTCTTCCTCTTAGCACCACTGATGTGTGTAAAGCTGCTTTGAGACAGTATGGCATAATAAAAATCATTGTAAAATATTATGGTATTATTATTAACGTATTCTCTTTCATTCACCTGATATCAGTAGTGTGGTTTTCAGCATAGGGATTAAGCGAGCAGGCGAGGATTTGGACGATGGCCCCGGGGTGGTAGGTCTCCAGAACGGTGATGGCGGTGGGGAAAACCTGCTCCTCAAATGCCACCTCGAGGAAATCTCGGCTGTGGAAGGAGCGAGGTGTGCGGCTGAAACTTTGCTTCACGTGCTCGTCCTCCCACCAGCGTCCGTACGTGCGGAACACGGCCGTGTGTGTGAAGTCCCCTGAGCTCGGGAACACGCTGGGGGCTCCGGCTGCGTTCCACATCGTGTACGACATGCTCCCTTCGCCGCCATAATGCGAGCTGAAGTCCAGCACTTCCTTGGCGTACTGATCCAACTCTGCCTCCGTCTTCGTGGCGATGGGAAGAGCTGTGCGTCCGCAGTGAAACGCAGCATCGTTGCCTGAGCCGCTCCTGCACCGACGCCAATGCACAAACACGAAGGAAGACACGCCCAGAAGAGTGAGCATAGGGAAGATAGGGAGCACAAGCAATAGGGACTAATTGAAGGGGGATCTATACATTATAGAAATAACTAGGCTGTTTAGCTACACTAAGATAGGGAACCCTGGCACATAAATGAGCTTGCTGTTAAAGAGAATATACACTATTATTTATTATAACATATCTATAACTATATCGTAAGCTAAGCTACGTGCTGAGAAGCGTAAAATAGGGAGGATGGGGAACACATAGGGGACACATAGAGGACACGGGGTGGTGGTGGTGGTGGTGGTAAGGCGTCTACATTCCTACAGGCCGAGCTGCATGCATGACCTGCGAGACAAACACACACACACACACAACCACACAACACACACACAAACACACAGTGAGAGAATTAGAACCGCAACACTACAGCACACCAAGCCTTTCCTTACAGCAGCAGACTTTTTACAATTTGTCAAGATCTTCTACAATCAGATCTTCATGTACCCACTTGGAATTCGACATAATTTTTTATTTTTAATTGGTTTTATTTCCTTGTGTCTGTAAATGTGTATGTATACATTTGTAACTGTCTTTAAATAGCTTTACACAGACCATGAACAGGATGCAGATAAGGCAACAAGCGTGGTTAACTACAACACCGACATTTTCACTCTTTTACAGGCAACTTCCGAATTATTGGCACCCTTCAAGGACACAAACAAAAATGATGGCATAAAATCAACATTATATACATTACATTGTATACTACACCTCCTCAACTAGAGAAACTTTAAAGTGATACTGAACGAAAGCATAACAATCAAAGTAAAATATTGCTGAACTTTATTACAAAAATAAACAGTACTGACTATACCATGAAAATGTACTGTACTTTTTTTTAATGAAATAATATATAAATATTAATATATATTAACTATTAATAAATATTAAAGTAAATAAAATATATATTTCCAAACTGAACCAAAAAGTAAAACTCCAAATAACAAATAAAAATATAGTCATCCAAAATGAATAAAAAACACTTCAAATAACACAACAAAATTTGTCGGTAATAGTTTTTATTTCGCCTCTAGAGGCCGCTCTCGTACTATATAATGACAGCGGACCCTTCTCAGCCGCTTCCGCAATGGACGCAACCAGGAAAAACTATCGGTGTGGATTTTTGCCGATAACCGATAGTTCCAACAATCGGTTATCGGTGCCGATTAATCGGAAAAACCAAACAATCGGTCGGCCTCTAACAGCCACACCCCCTTTGTAAAATTGTCTCCAGAACCCAAATGAGGTTGCAAACAAGTAAAATCCCTTTACCTTTCAACACAAAAGAAACTGATGGTTGTTGGTCTGATAACTCGCTGTAAAATATGGTGGTGGAAGCGTCAATGATGCTTTGGAGCTGTAAGTACCAGAATATCTCAGCACAATACCTGGTTGCCTCTGCCAGGAGGTCAAGACCTAGAATTAGATGATTCGTTTAACAACATAATGACCCAAACGTTTGCTGAAACACAAAACCAGCTTTGCAATGGTAACATTGTCGTCCGGATTAAATCATCGTATTAAAAAAGTGACCTGGACTAAAGAGCCACGAACCTAAGAATCTAATAGAGCTTGAAGAAAGGGTGTTCAAGATCCTCTACAAATGTTTCCAACCTTTACAGAAAAACATTACAGGAAAAGGCTCAGTGCTGTGATTCTCAGTCAGAATATTACAGAATATATTTACAATACTTAAAGAAATTTTATGCTTAAAAAAAAAAAAACGTTATCGCTAAAATAACCCTATAAAGGTCGTCCATATGTTTAAGCTTTAAGAAGGGTGCCAATATTTTGAGTTGACTGTAACTACATTTAGCTTGGGTAAGGTTAGACAGTCCAGCAAGCAATTCAATAAGTAAGGAATGAAACACAATAGGGCGTGCTGTTATAGGAAAATAATCGATGACAGGGTTGCGCATGTAGCTTGAACCGAAGTGAAATGATTAGCACCCTCAAGTTGATTAATATGCAATAACAGCATATCCCGAAGTGTTTTATTCCTCTTAAACAACAGAAATTCGCCAACAGTTACATCTTGTAATAATTAAAGATCAACATGCCATACTTTAATCTGTTTAGAGTTATGCTTTATTTTGTGGAACGTCCATGAGACTTGTTATTTCCTGTTATCAGTTATGTTTTAGCAGCTATACACGGTAGTTCCCTCACCAGCCTCACTTTTTTTCTCTCTCTTGGAGTTAAAAAAAAAAAATGCAGCTCGTAATGTTACCGAGAAACCAGATATCTTAAAGTTCTCTGTCCTGAAATGTTACTGACTGTTACAAAGCTTTGAGACTGGAGACTCCACCGAGCAAGTGCATTCTTTTTGTAAAACAACACAATCTGGAGTGTGTTATTGCACTTTATACCACAGCGAATTGCCACCAATTACAATGTTTAATTTATTAATGAACAACACGTCACACATTTTAACGGCCTATAGTTAGATTTAATGTTGTGCACGTTTTCTAAGAGACAAATTAGTTCCTGTATTCATCTACATTATAGCCGCGCCATTCTTTCACCACGTCACCAACATCAATGATCGTACGTTTTACATTATTAAACAACATTTATGTAATGTGTTTATTATTAGTTTTAGATTATGTGGAGCATCCGGTGTAGGAGTCCCAGTGTATGAGCTGTTACTATAGAAACGATAATAGAACATATTAGAACAAGTGCATTAATATTAACCTAGCATTCACGTTACGGCCGGAACTACTTTCCGAGCCGCGCTGTTACACGAAAATAATGCACACCTTCGGACCAATCAGATTCGAGCATTCAACTGCGCTGTGGTATTGAGTTTTTGTTTTCTTTTTAATACATTTATTATTAGCCTCAGATAGGCCTGTCACGATAATTACGTTGTTGACTTATGGTACGATATATGGACGTGACCTCGATCATGTTTGCTGACCTCGATACTGCCCGTTGTGTTTACATGCGTGTTTGTTTACATAAGAATGAATGCTTCTGTCGTCTCCTCTGATCTAGGGCTGTCAAATTCAAATTCGAATATTTGTCAAATTTTAATTAAGACATACTGTTGAAAAAAAAGACACGCAACATATTAAGAATGCACTAACAATGTTTTCTGAAGAAGAAAAACCTAGAAAGAATAGTTCTAGTGTTTCAAATAATCCAGTCACAGTCGATAATGTTGGGGATTGACCCGCTTAAGCTGCGTGAGCTGAAGCTGAACAGTGAATGAACAGCGGTAAACTGAAGCGCTTTACTATCAGGTTAATTAACTCACCCAAACACATCCTATACACATATGAGATTAATCAGACATTTACACAACATAAACCTAATATTACAACTTGTTTCTGCACAAAATAACACGAATGCGCAAGTGAAGCTGAACTTAAGTAAGGCGCTAGGTAGAATGGTAAGTCTTTCCACAACAACTCACTAAAACACAGACAATGAATAACTAAAGCATAAAGAATTCACAATATCGTATTACAGTCCCTTTTCTTTTTTGAAGTTCCAGTTCCAATGTCTGAATATTCTTAAAAATTAAAAGTTCATTGCTCTTTGAAAGGGTGTGCACGCATTATTATTATTATAGTATTTTATTATCATTATATCAGTGACATATAATGGTCTTAAAATGACAATAATATCGTTTACCGCAATTATTTCTGGGACAATATATCGTCCAACAAAAGTATTTATCGTGACAGGCCTAGCTTCAAATTATGCGGAGTGTCCACCATACTTGTTACTATAGAAACAGTAACCTTTTAGAAAGAGCGCATTAATATAAGCCTGTGACTTACAGCCGGAACTACTGTCAGAGCTGCGGTTATAGAAAATAAACCAATCAGAATCGAGAACTCAACAGTTTTTAGAAAGTGGATCATTTAAATAATCGTCAGCCCATGCAAACGGTGAACACACGACACGTAAACATAAACAGAAATTAGATGTCAATGTTGTTTTAGCTTGTGACCATTAGAAAGCGCTCGGGTCCACATTTAACATTAGCGCTGAGGCTAATTTGAATTGTATCTAGCTTGTAAATTAACAACGTTTTTGTTTTTGCTAGCGAGATTACCAAACAAAATGAAAAAGGATACAATTAAAAACAACATTTGTGACCAAAACAGGGATATAACCCAGCTGTTAGAGAGGATAATAGTTCATCTCTGCGGTGTCAAATCAGCAGAATTAACAAGCAACTTCTCAGGAAGCTAAATGGCTATGCAAAGATGAAGCACGGCTAATAACTTACAGCTCCGGAAACCGGGAGTCCATCTGTACGTCCCTCTGTCCTTCCACACATATAACTATATTCAATACGTGAATTTGTGACTGTTTATATATGTATATATGTATATATCTTTTATGCTCATGTGTCATTGCAGGCTCTCATATTGTTTACGTCCTATAGCAACATCCGGGGAAGCGGTTACGCGTTAAGCATTGTGGGATTTGTAGTTCATGTCGAGTTCCATAAACGAACTCGTGCTTGGGGCATAGATCAAAGAAATAAAGGCTACTATAAGATACTATACTATAAGAAATAAAGGCTGTTGTATACCAAAAAAACTATTCATTTTGTGATCACTGTAATATGTAAAAGGGAAAAAAAAAAAGAAAAACAAATTGTTATAAAAAAATACAAAACATAATTAAGTAACATAAACACGTAACAAATTGATTTAAAAAAAAAAAAAAATGTGTAATAATAATATTAAACGTAATAATAATTAAATATATATAATTTATGTATATAAATTGGAACCTGTAATTGCAAAAACAATATTATAAAAATAAATTGTGATTATTATATTATTCTATATGTTTTTTAAAATTTAATTTAGGAACAAATAGCAATTCATGCATGAGTGACTGCTCATATAAAAGTGCTGCATTTATCCTATAAAAGTTAACAGTATTTTTTTTTTTAAATAATGCATTTGTGCAACGTGCAGTAAACAGATAAACATGAGTGGATGCAGTAGTTTATGTGCTTTTTAATTCTTTAAAGTAGACGATTTATATTCAATAGGCCTGCAGTTAGTGCAAGTAGTCTTCAGTATACCATCATTCAAAAACCCAGAAACTATGTGTGTGTGTGTGTGTGTGTGTGTGTGTGTGTGTGTGTGTGAGAGAGAGAGAGAGAGAGAGAGAGAGAGATAGAGAGGGCTTTTTTCGCCCAAATGTCCAGTCTAACAATGCCTAACAGCTTAATATGTCTGGTGGATGTGCTGAATAAAACATTCTCACAACACAAATGAACAGACAATGTGTTAATTGTGACATTTAGCTATTTTCCACATAAATGCCCGTTCCCTCGTGACATGCCCAGCTGCCTCTCGTGGGGTGTGGCTCCGAGCTGAGTGGCGTGCACAGAGAGTCACCCGTGTCCATCACGCATCACAAGCCTCTCTTTGAGGAAGACGGGATTCTTTTTTTTTGGCATGACATTTACATTTAGACGGATGAATGGCTCATGCAGTCTCAGAGGAACTGAGCCACAAAGAGCGGGAGAATAACAGAAGAGAGTCGGTGAAATAAGAGGAGCTTCCACTCCTTCTCTGTTCTCACTACAAAGGCTTTTTTTTTGTGCACCATGAATGTCTAATTTTCTATCAATACTATTTGGGTTTTTGTTCTTTAATTCTGCAACCTTTTCATGGGCTGTTACTGGGGCCCAGTTGGGCTGCCCAGAAAACACACACACACTAATCAGCGAAACATTTAAACCTTTGACAGGTGAAGTGAATAATATTGAATATCTCGTTACAGTGGCACCTGTTAAGGGGTGGGATATTTTAGGCAGCAAGTGAACAGTCAGTTCTCGAAGATGATGTGTTGGAAGCAGGAAAAATGGGCAAGCGTAATGATCTGAGCGACTTTGACAAGGGCCAAATTGTGATGGCTAGGCAGTAGTTAGTACCTACCAAAAGTGGTCCAAGGAAGGACAACAGATGAAACAGTGACAGGGTCATGAGCGCCCAAGGCTCACTGATGCGTGTGGGGAGCGAAGGTTAGCCCGTCTGGTTTGATCCCACAGAAGAGCTAATGAAGCACAAATTGCTGAAAAAGTTCAAGCTGGCTATGATCGAAAGGTGTCAGAACACACAGTACATCACAGCTTCCTGCTTATGGGGCGGTGTAGCTGCAGACCGGTCAGAACGCCCATGCTGACCCCTGTCCACCACCGGAAGTGCCTACAATGGGAACCTGAGCATCAGAAATGAACCATGGAGCAATGGAAGAAGGTTGCCTGGTCTGATGAATCACTTTTTTTTATCATGTTGACGGCCGGGTGCATGTGCATGGCTTACCTGGGAATGTAGAGATGGCACCAGGATGCATGGATTGGAGGCAAAGTTCTGCTGGGAAACTTTGGGTCCTGGCATTCATGTGGATGTTACTTTGACACGTACCACCTACCTAAACATCGCTGCAGACCAAATATACCCCTACATGACAACGGTATTCCTTAATGGCAGTGGCCTCTTTCAGCAGGATAATGCGTCCTGCTACACTGCAAAAACTGTTCAGGGATGATTTGAGGACCATGACAAAGAGTTCAAGGTGTTGACTTGGCCTCCGAATTCCTCCAATCGAGCATCTGTGGGATGTGCTGGACAAACCAGTCCGATCCATGGAGGCTCCACCTCACAACTTACAGGACTTAAAGGATCTGCTGCTAACTTCTTGGTGCCAGATACCACAGCACACCTTCAGAGGTCTTGTGGAGTCCATGCCTCGATGGGTCAGAGCTGTTCTGGCGGCACAAGGGGGACCCACACGATATTAGGCAGCTCTATATGGGCTACAAGTGGGCAACCCAGAAAGTGTACACATATGGTGCCCACATAGGCCCTTGGTGGGCTTATTTCTGTGTAACCTCTCAGAAACTTAACCTCCTAACCTTACTTCTGTAGCAGATTAAACTGCCTTTAATGTTTTTGATATTACATTTATCACCATAAATTACAGCAAATTAAAATAATTCTTTGGCATTAAAAAAAAACTTCCTTTATGACATGTAAACCACAAATATGTAAAATAGGATTTAGTATTTAGTGGGCTATGACCGGAGCATTAATTGAGCTGCTATATGGGTTCTATCTGGGCGCTAAGTGAAGTAATATTACATTTGTTACTTATATATTTCACTAGAACCGTGTGAACTTTGGCTGTCAATTTATATTGTAGTTTTTCTTGTCTTTGGTGAAAGATTAATTACGTATGATTGTTTATGTGGTGTTTAGGTTGCAAAAGCACAGAAACTCTTAGCTAGGGTAATGAGTGTTTCTGGTAATGACATGCAGCAAAAATGTCATTTAAGTTGGTCTGGAGGAGACTGTGGACAGTTGAGGTATGATATGAGAAGGGTATGAGACTTTACCTTTGTGTAACTTAACGTTGGTTTAGAAAATATTGGCACCCTTACAGCTAATATTTGTCCCCTGGAGAGAAGGGCAGCACTGGGCTCCTTCCTGTAACGGCTAATGAAAATTGGAGAGAGATGTTGAACACTCTTCCATTCAACACTCTTCTTCTGGTAGCACGCTTCCAACCTCTTTTATTTCAGACCAGGTTTTACATGGAAATAATGGCAGAATTGTACTGCTGTAGCACTATAACGCTAATGACATTACTATCTCAGACTTCCTTATCATGATATCATAATACAGGTGTAATAAATATCTGGGCTTTGTGCTTTGCCCTTCAGCCCTGAATGTATCGGTGAAATAATAAACTCTAATCAACAGTATACACAGAAAATGATAGCTATCTTTTATTATCCATCAACCTCCGCTCATATTTATTCATAAATTCATTTTGCCTATCAGAATATTTGATTCCCACTCGGCGAGCATTTTGATTATTAAAGAGTTTCAGGGGGTTTTTTTTGTCTAAATGACAGAATCTGCAAATGTAATTAATACGACGTGATAGCGCTATGAGGGACTCATAACCTTCATCTTTCCCCTCGATACTGCAGTTATCATTTTCATAAAATTCATGCAAATGGCTGAGGAAACGAGAACAACAAAACAAAAAAACGTAACAGAATGATTCAGTTCTAATTAAAGCTAATGTCATTACAGAGATATGAACAGGACGCAGTGACTCTTCAGCAGTTTTGATGCTAACTTTTAACTTCTGCTACGTCTATTATCATCAGCTGAACAGGTCAGATATAAGACTCAGGAACCTTTATAGGTTTTAGTTAACTAGAGATGAGTGAGTAAAGGTACAATTATCCAATCAGCCAATCATGTGGCAGCAGTGCAATGCATAATATCATGCAGATACAGGACAGGAGCGTCAGTTAATGTTCACCAAAAAAGTGGGATCTCTGTTACTTTAACTAGGACACTGAGTTGTTGTTGGTAACTGATGGGCTGGTTTGAGTATTACAGAAACTGCTGATCTCCTGGGATTTTCACACACAATAGTCTCTATACACAGTGGTGCGAAAAACAAAAAACATCCTGTGAGCGGCAGTTCTGTGGGTGGAAACGCCTTGTTAGTGAGAAAGGTCAGAGGAGGATGGTCAGTAGTGCTGTTTCATTCGTGAACGAATCTGTGTTTCTGAATGAATCATTTAAGTGAACTCATATTTTAGAAACTCATATTTTTCGTTCACACAAGTGACTGCTTTTCCTGCTTTTTAAAAACTGCAATAGAGTGCGGGCTGTAAAGGAGCATGTCACTGGTTGGACGTATTGAACGAATACGCCCCTTATTTTAAGTCGGAACGAGAGTGGTAAACCTACTGATTATGAGCGAACTGGTACTTTCAGTTTGTGAAAGGAATGAATGAACCAGTAATTGTTCGTGAACAAACTGGAAATTGTCATCCATGAACGAAGTGAACGAACCGGTAATTGTTGTTCGTGAACAAATCGGTTCATGTACAAACTGGTAATTGTCATTCGTGAACAAAATGAATGAACTGGTAATTGTCGATCGCGAGCAAACCAGTAAGTGTTGTTCGTGAACAAACTGGTAATTGTCATTCGTGAACAAACTGGTAATTGTTGTTCATGAACAAACTGGTAATTTTCATTCGTGAACAAAATGAATGAACTGGTAATTGTCATTCGTGAACAAACTGGTAATTGTCGTTCGTGAACAAACTGGTAATTGTCGTTCGTGAACAAACTGGTAATTGTCATTTGTGAACAAAATGAATGAACTGGTAATTGTCGATCGCGAGCAAACCAGTAAGTGTTGTTCGTGAACAAACTGGTAATTGTTGTTCGTGAACAAACCGGTAATTGTTGTTCGTGAACAAACTGGTAATTGTCATTCGTGAACAAAATGAATGAACTGGTAATTGTCGATCGCGAGCAAACCAGTAAGTATCGTTCGTGAACAAACTGGTAATTGTTGTTCGTGAACAAACTGGTAATTGTCATTCGTGAACAAACTGGTAATTGTTGTTCGTGAACAAACTGGTAATTTTCATTCGTGAACAAAATGAATGAACTGGTAATTGTCGTTCGTGAACAAACTGGTAATTGTCGTTCGTGAAAAAAATGGTAATTGTCATTTGTGAACAAAATGAATGAACTGGTAATTGTCGATCGCGAGCAAACCAGTAAGTATCGTTCGTGAACAAACTGGTAATTGTCATTCGTGAACAAACTGGTAATTGTTGTTCGTGAACAAACCGGTAATTGTTGTTCGTGAACAAACTGGTAATTGTTGTTCGTGAACAAACCGGTAATTGTCGTTCGTGAACAAACCGGTAATTGTTGTTCGTGAACAAACCGGTAATTGTTGTTCGTGAACAAACCGGTAATTGTTGTTCGTGAACAAACCGGTAATTGTTGTTCGTGAACAAACCGGTAATTGTCGTTCGTGAACAAACCGGTAATTGTCGTTCGTGAACAAACCGGTAATTGTCGTTCGTGAACAAACTGGTAATTGTCATTCGTGAACAAAATGAATGAACTGGTAATTGCCGATCGCGAACAAACCAGTAAGTGTCGTTCGTGAACAAACTGGTAATTGTCAATTCAATGTGAACAAACTAGGTGAACAAACAAGGGTCTGCTGACTCACTGATGTCGGCTCTGCTGATATATTACAAGCCTTACATGTTGTTGTTGTCTTGTTCATAGCATAATCTGCTATACATGAATGTGTAAAAATGACTTATGGCTATTTTTTAAATTATTGTAGCTTTGAAACCTACTTTATACACGTATGTAAAAATGTTTTTTTGTTGTTGTTTTTTTTCAAATTATATTCGTATCCTCATTCATGACCACTCTCTCAAAACTAGCCTGCACTGACTGAAATGTCTTTCTTGAAAATAAATTCACCAGACAATCTATTTGTGCATTGGACATGCCAATTTTAATAAATCATAATACTAAAACTAGTCTCTTGAAAACTTGGGGTTTTTAAATGGATGTATTGAGTGAATGATACAATGACTTACTCATAATATCTAAAAAGACACTCACCGGTGCCAACTACTTGTGTAACTTATGAAAAGGGTCATTGAACGAATCGGTGAACGAATCTGACCGAATCGTTTTGGTGAACAGAATCAAAATATTGGAGTCACTGGGATTTACCAGTAATTACCACCACTAATTACCAGACTGCTTTGAGCTGACGGGAAGGCTAACTCAAATAACCTAGCTTTACAACCGTGGTGAGCTGAAAAGCATCTCAGAACACATAATATTTTGAACCTTGAAGCGTATGGGCTACGACAGCAGAAGACCACATCAAGTTACACAGCCAAGAACAGGAATCTGAGGCTGCAGTAGGCACAGATTCACAGAAACTAGACAGTTAAAGACTGGGAAAAACATTGAGAGAGGAGTTGATGATGATGTATGAGGTAAGGAGGGTGCAGGATCTCAGAGAGTATCTTAATTGCTTCTTGATGAAGAGCCAATCGTCTTCTTGTTGTCATGGATTATTGCTTTTGAAGCCACTCTCTTACTATATTTATGCTTAAAACATTAAGTTTTAAGTTTAAGTATTTGTTTGTTTTAGCCCACACAGGAAGCGTCAGACTTCAGCTCTCACATTAAACCACAGGCAGTTCGTCGCTCAGCCTCGACGTCAGCCTCGAGGGAATCGTCTCTCTCACCGCCGTTTAAAATCATGATTACTAATAAACCAATAGCGTTTTCTTCAGCGGGGATGGACCAGCAGATTAGAAAATTCACATTCCCTCTAAAGGGCTGCTGATTCTCATCAAAACAGCACAAAACATTCAGTGATTAAGAGCGCGATGAAGCATGCTAATGCTGGCACAACTTAGCTGCTAGCGTGTCTGCTGGGACTTCATTCAGGCGATAAAGACGCATTTAAGCAGAGTCGTACATTTTAGAGCGTAAAACATGTTCAACGTTTGGATTTGTTTTAATAAAATAAAATAAAAAAGATGACTGTCACAAAAGCATTTCAGAGAACAATTTGTGTTCTTTTCTACCAAAATTAACTTGTGTCAGGACATTGTTGGCAAGAGAGAACCAGAACTATAATCAAGCAGCTGTCTATATTGTGTTATATCAAAAGATTTTTTTTTTTTTTTGGTGTGTGTGTGTGATGTGTAAGTGCGTTTAAAACAGTGTTACTATGAATGCAGAATTTTATACACTGAAAAAGACACACGATTATCATCCCATAAATACATATAGATAGAACTGGTTTCACTCTGCCCATGTTGTACATTTTTTGCTCCATACTTTTGAATGTCCACGGAATAAAATAAAATATCAGATGCCATGAGTGTACCTTCTACCATCACTTACACATTTGAATGGCCATGTAATACGAAGCAATGTGATAGCATGAAATTAAAAATGACCTTATATGGCCATGGGCATTGTTTCAACTCAGGACGGCTGGCATTTGCTGCTATTGTCAAGCAACTGTTTGAGGCCGTACACAACAGCACTTCACGCATTCGCTGAGAGTAGGCTAATGGTTAAGAGGCAGGAATTTGGCCAATAGTAGCTGCACGCCTTTTATAATCAACCAACTGGTCTGCGAGAAGGCGGGAATTACAGAGAGGGGTTAAAGCAATGCAAATATGCGCACACATGATGCAGTATTAGACCATGAGCACATCATAACGAAATTAAAGCCGAATCCCGGACATTTTCGCAAATTTGGTCCGAAAAAGAAGACATGTCCAGAAAAAGAGGACGTATGGTCACCTTACAAAAGATTAATTTCTTTGGTTTATCCTGATAGTATTCCCATTTTTTACAAAATGTACCTGTAATCTGATTACTTTGTTTTGTTGATGTAACCGTAACGGATTACAGTTACCAGTTTTTAGTATCCTGATTATGTAACGCTGTTACATGTGTGTGTGTGTATATATATATATATATATATATATATATATATATATATATATATATATATATATATATATATATATATACTGTATATGGGAGGAATTTGAACATGCCACAGTCAACTAGACAAGACCTAACTATACCCCCTCCCCCTCCCCCCACTGTAGATCCTCTAAAAATAGTCCTGCGATTAAAGAAAATTACTACATCCTTGTTATGTCATCAATCAGCACAATCCGGGCTCGCATAAACAGAAAATCGGTTTGCATTAACAGAAACATTTTTAAGGCAGCTTGAAGTAATAAAAATAGTTTTCCCTTCCATTAGCATACCTGCTGAAAAAAAAAAAATAGAAACAATCGCAGAAATTCTCATGGTTTCCACTACAAACACCATTACAAACCATCAGCTGTTAATCTCGGTTTTTTGTTTATAAATCATTGTATGGCTCCATTGTATCTGGTGGACTTGATTGAGAAATATGAACCAAAACGGTCTTTAAGGTCAGCTGACCAGCTGGTTTTGACGATCCCTAGAACTAAACGGAGAAGTGGAGATCGAGCTTTTGTAGCGATAGCTCCAAAACTTTGGAATGACTTACCCTTTTCTCTCAGATCGGCACCCACACTAAGTGTTTTTAAACACAATCTTAAGGAATACCTCCTCGCATCAGCATTTAATGGGGTATAGAAATTGTTTGTGTATTAAAACTGAGGGGTTTAACTCGCTGTTATTAATTGTGGCTTTAGTGTTGTGTTTTATGGTTGTGATTGTCTCTATGTGTTTTGGATATTGTACAGCACTTTGGTCAATGGTCAGTTGTGTAAAAGTGCTAAATAAATAAAAATGAATAAAATAAAAATAAATAACCATTACCAAATGGTTTCCATTACGTAGTGGGACGTATTAAGGACACAGATCCTTTATGGTATCCACTACTAGACATAACATGCCACCAATAGAAGACAGCAAATTACCAGTAGAGACCCACAGGGACCATTACAGTTTCCAATAAAATGAATACAATTCCCATTATAACCATTAAAACCATTACAAATTCTATGAGGGTTTCTATTGTTTTGGCTTTTTTTCAGCAGGGACGTTTCTTTTATGTTTTGGCGTTGCCGTTAGCGTATTTGTAGCTATAGTTTTGCGTCATCCTATGCCGTCCTCCTATTGGTGGCTTTCAGACGAGCGCCGCAGCAGCGATCACACGCTGATACAGTGTTTTGATTTAAAAAAAAAAAACATATTATGACACTGCCACGAAATAATGAATTAAGAACTGTAAGAAGTGCATAGTGTAAAACCCGGCTTTACTTTAAACATGTCGTTGGCATCACTGTTTGGAAGTAAGGGTGCACAAACTTTTGCAGTTCCTTTATTGACAGGGACAAGGCGGAGGATTTCATTGCTACATTAAACACACTATGTACGAGTTGTGCATTTTAGGGAAATAAAGTTTGAAAGCTCCATCCTTCTGGTTAACTGTAATTTAAGCTCCATTCTTGTGTCCCTCCACCTCTCACACTCACACACTGTGTGTGTGTGTGTGTGTGTGTGTGTGTGTGTGTGTGTGTGTGTGTGTGTGTGTGTGTGTGTTTGGACTTGGATGAATAATTAAGTCGCATTCAAATCCACTGCGTCTGTGGTGTAAAGGGACAACGAGACAGATGGCACAGCGCAGATAGGATCCAACACACACACACACACGCGCGCGCGCGCACGCACGCACGCTCTCACGCACGCGCGCACACGTCCTCTATCCCCCATCATCCCCCATCAGAACCGAGCTCGCGCCGCTAACACCGTCCTCGCGCCTTTTGTTTCTGCCGTTTTTAATTTCGGAGACCCGATCGAGTGTGACGCCGCGTGTTTACCGGGCGCGTCTGCTTAAAACCGTGAAGCGAAGAACATAATAGAAATTAACATAAGACAATCTTCCGGGGCTCGCGCGGTGCCGAATTAATCCGCCAGAACACCGCAGAGGTTAAAGCAGCTCCGCTAATAACAGCTCTGCCTTCAGGAGAAAGAAAGAAAGAAAGAAAAAAAAAACAACAAAAACAACAACAACAACAAGAGGTGAGACGGATAAAGCTGCTAAATTTCCCCTCGGAGTCGCGAGCGGATTGTTTTCAGAGGCCAATAATCGCGGTATTAGGGCAAAAATCCGTATCAGGAGGCCAAGAGAAGAAGGCTTGAAGAGAGAGATAAAGTGCATCCTTCATCCATCCGTCTCTCAGGAGCAACATCACACTCCTCCGATTCACTCTGATCTGTGAAACATTTGTATAAAGAATAAGTGCATTTCCAAAAACGTAAAATGGTTTGGTTCAAAATGCCCTCCATGTGCAATGTTTTTTTTTTCCCTGAATCCTGCACAAGTATTTAGGGGAGAGCAGGGTGGGTTGTCACATGGCTAAAGGTACGTTCACACGTACAGCGACTCGCAACGACAAAGCAACCGGAGGCCATTCACTGTCGGTGAGAGCTGGCGAATTCCAACAGCGACTGTTGGCGACTAGATGTGGGCGCGTCCAAAAACACGACAAAGTTGAGAACAGTTTAACTTTATGCAAATTTGGAGTGACTTGGGGCAGCGTCTACCAATGGGAGTGAAGACAGTAGAGCGCACGTGCTCTACCATGCTGCCTGCGACAGTCCGGCACTTAAACTTTCGCCACAGATAGATGGACTCAGTGGCAAAGAGCACACACTGGTTCTCGTTAATCTCGTAGGATATGATGCATCAGGGCCATGCATTTTGTGGGGCAGGCGCAAAAGTGAAAAAAAAGGGCATCCCTTTCATAATTATTATTTTTTAAAATAATAATAATAAAGTTACATACTGTAGAACATCTTTTAATTACTTACATGCTTATTTATTTATTTTAATAATAATAGAAATATGAAATGTTGGAAAAAAAATTTATGGTACTTTTATATATGAAACTAAAACTGCCAGTAGGTGGTGGCAAGTGAGTCATGAATGGATGATTCATTCATGAATGAAGCAAGTGACTGTCTTCATGAATGGGTCATTGAATCATTCAAGAGCGAAACACCACCGGTCCTGATATTCTGGAAAACAGCACTCTTGCTCATGTGATATTGCTTAACTATATTATGTTATAAATATAAAAAAACAAGAACTCGTACAGGGGCAATTCATTCTTGAATCAATTCTTGAATTTTGGGAGCGTTTTTATTAAATTTGGTGGTATTTCCGACCCAGCACGACACTATTTTATGCCAACGCCAGACTAGCTTGCTTGTTGTTAAGCATAATGGAGTGCTGGAGCCAGTTAGGCTGGCTGTATTGAGATGTTTTAATAGCGGTTTAATTTCACAGCAGTGAAAAGCAATGCAGAAGCTTAGCAAAGTCACAAAGTGACTCACTGAGTCAAAGTATTTGATGTAAATACTGTCGTCATACAACCATCCTTCATGGAACCTTCTTGCCAAGTTCCCTCCAGTATGTAGTGTCCATAAAACTACAATTACATACATAAGTAGCGTTATATTTCATGCTTTGTGACCGTCAGGAGCAGTGAGACCCAACCCAGATAACCTGTGTCACAATGTCATGAGGAACTAACTCACCTTAGGACAGACTGGAAAGGTGTTCAGAGATGACTGCTATACACTATACACCATACACTATACACAATATAGCCAAACGTATGTGGACACCTGACCATCACCTGACCATATCTGGTTCTTCCCCAGACTTTTGCCACAAAGTTGGACGCACACTATTGTATAGAAGGTATTTTTGTGCTGTAGCATTACAGTGTTCCTTCACTGGAACTAAGAGGCCAAAACCTGTTCCAGCATGCCAATGCCCCTGTGCACAATGTGAGGATGATGAAGACAGGGTTTGCCAAGGTTGGAGTGGAAGAACTTGAGTGTCCTGCACAAATCCTTGACCTCAACCCCACTGAACACCTTTGAGATGAACTGGAACGCCAACTGCACCCCAGGCCTCCTCGCCAAACATCAGTGCCTGACATCACTAATGCTCTTGTAGCTGAATGAACACAAACCAGTCACGCTCCAAAATCTGGTGGAAAACCTTCCCAGAAGAGTGGAGGTTAGTATAAAAGCAAAGGGGGACTAAATCTGGAACGGTATGTTTAACAAGCATTTTTTGGTTAGAAAAAGTGGGTGGTAGGAACAACCCAGAAGCTTGTGGGAAGGTTAGTACCTTAGGAACCCAGCAGTGCACTCGATCCAAATGTTGGAGGACTGATAGATGGAAAGTCAGAAAGTTCCTGTCTATGTTGGGGGCCACAAGGGGGGGGGCAAACTTCTTGTCAGGGGTACAGGGGGCACCTGAACCTACATGGAAACTTGCTGTTGTCTAGCAGTCTCTGTCAGGAAACTAGGATCCAGATGATGTAGTGCATATCATTCACTGGGCCTGCAGGACTCATTAGTACAAAACAGAGGTACGTTATTTGAAATGCAGCAAAGGTGTGTTCGTGTGCTTGGCTGACATTCTGATAGAAACACAGTTTAAGCACAGACTGGAGGAGAAACATTAAACATTAGGCCACACACACCTGGATAGACAAACAAAAGCTTAATTATTTAAGAAAACAGTGCCACCTGCTGGTGCCGTAGCTGAAGCCATACATGCACAAACCACACACATGGCAAGCAGCAGGAGGCAGATGGAAGGGTCACGGTTTGTGCCAGGCGGTCAGAGAGCCAGGAGATGAAGCCAGCAAAACACACACACACACCACACACACACACACACACACACACACAGAGAGAGAGGGTGTTGGGGGAGTTCCCATTTAATTTCTCCCTCTGTTTACCCTCATAATGGGCTGAGAGAGAAGAAGTGTGTGTGTGTGTGTGTGTGTGTGTGTGTGTGTGTGTGTGTGTGTGTTTTCTTTCACTCTGTGGACAAGCTCTAAATCTACTCAACTACAACTAACTAGTGCCCAGTTAATGCATCAGAGCGTGAGGATTCGCAAACTTCTCCATGCCAGCTCTCACATGTAGCAGATCCCAGATGTTTTCAGAAAACCCAGATGTTTTTTGCAAAGAAAATATCCCACTTTTCTGTTTAGAAAAGAAAATATTTAGATGCCTTGTAATTTCGGATGGTTTCATGCCTTCAGTAAAGTTCTCAAATCTTCTTGACAATCAGTTTTACAAAGTTTTCGTTTATATATGTTTTGTCATATATATATATATATATATATATATATATATATATATATATATATATATATATATATATTAATTGTAGTTCCTTTTTTACTTTTGAACTATGATTGTAATAATCAAAATATTGGTTGAAGATGTGAGGATGTCATGGATGTAGAAATATTGTTTTATAGATTATGTCTTTGGGTGAGGGAGAGATTTGGTGTTCTGTATTTTCCACGGGTGAATTTTCTAATCTCTTTGGTCAGAAAGTGATGAATAATTTTCTATTAGCTCTGACAGTAGCACCGGTTGTAGTTCAAATCACATTTATATGAGTGCGTTCCTTCTAATCTAATTGGTAATGTTTCTATAGTAATGTATATTTCACAGGGACGCGAATTTTAAAAGTGTGTAATTGTTGATACGGTGAAGGTTTCTGTAGAAAGACGTTTATTTAGCATTTTTGGAAGGAATCTCCAGTGTCAGCAGGTAAAGCTGTAACTAAGTTTTCTTACACAAGAAAGTCTTCAGGACTCGAGATTACAGAGCTTCACCACAAGCATTTCAATATACAATTGTCTCTGGCATACTGTGCATATGACAAATAAAATTACTTTGACTTTGACAGAAGGCTTTGAGCTTTGTGGTTTCTTAGTAACATTACAAGCTGCATTTTTTTTTTTCACTTCAAGCAAGAAAGAGCAGAGATGCCAATGATGGTGTGACTGTTTATACCTTGCCATTAAATATTTAATAACCGGACGTTGTTTCTTGGACGTTCCACAACATTAACCCTCTACTGCATGAATTATTACATTTACACCAAAAAATGTTTTTTATGAATTTTTATTACTTGAATTAGTTCAAGATATAAGAAATATTTCAATAAATTTATTAATTAATTTTTAAAAAATTAAAAATAGAGAGGTTAGTTGGTAAATTGTTGCCGTATGGCAACAATGTGCAATGGTGGAAAGTATCATATAGTCAAAAATAAAACAAAATGTACAGTATGAGATTACAATTCCAATTACTGCATTTTCCAGACTATAAGTTGCAGAGTTGCTTACTTAGTAAACATGCAAATGTTATATCTTCTAGAAAGGAATTACAGTTTGTAAAAAGTAAAAAGTATGTGGATGTATTTAGTCACTCAAAATACATGCAGAAATTAGTTCCAAGCATGTTTGGGGTGAAGTATCCTTTTAATTCTTTCTCTTGAAACGTAAAATTTAGAAAATAAGGTGCAATTGCAAAATGTCTGAAATTATAACCGTTTTTTTTTACTTTCAATGTGAAAAAAATTAAATATACTACTAGTGTCTTTTTTGCTAGGTAGGCCTGATTCAATTAATGAATGCACAAAGCACAGTTCCATTATCGCATACTGTTGCCATATGGCAACAATTACATTTTACCATTTAACAGACTCCTCAAAATATATAAGCGTATTTAAATAACAGAAATAAATGTGAACTTATCTTTAAGTAGAAAAGGAAGTGCAAACAGCACTTCCTGGTCATGTGACATGGCTTTTTTTTGTTTTGTTTTGTTGCTAAAGTTAAAGCCCTGGAACCTGGAAAAGGTTCCAGTTAAATAGGAAAATAGTAGTTTTGTATTATTGGCTATCAAAAAATTGTAGATAAAATTAACTGTTGCCATATGGCAACACCATGCCCTAAAGGGTTAAGTGTAACCATAAATGGATAGAAGCTACATGTCGTTCTTTAATCGACAAAAACGGTTAACATTATAGCACTGCTACACCATTCTTCAGGAAATAGAGTTTCTAGTGGGCAGACATTAGGATTTCGTCTACAGGAATCCTTAAAAGGTTAATGTAGAACCCTACAACAGAAAATTTCTGTTACAGAATAGGTTCCAAGTACCAAATTTCCCCTGTCTGAGGACATACAACAAACAATCCAGTGGGAATTTCGTTTATTTACAATGTACAGAAATTTAGACAGAGTGAACAGTGTGTGTGAGAACCTAGAGACAGTAAGGAAGACATTTAAAATCTTCTGCCTATTCAATGTTTATCATTACAAATGTTGTGAATTTCTGTTAAGTCAGTACAATATAATCTGTTGTGTTTCCATCAGCATCTGTTGAGCACC
>CM042571.1:5290000-5340000 GCA_023630585.1 Cranoglanis bouderius
TTAGCAGAAAAACACCCCCAAAGCATAATGTTCCCACCCCCATATTTGAGGGTGTGGATGGTGTTATGACTTGGGGTCATAGGCAGCATTCCTCCTCCTCCAAACACAGCGAGTTGAGTTGATGCCAAAGAGATCTGACCACACCTGACCACAACACTTTCACCCAGTTCTCCTCTGAATCATTCAGGCAAACTTCAGACGGGCCTGTACATGTGCTTTCTTGAGCAGGGGGACCTTGCGGGCGCTGCAGGATTTCAGTCCTTCAAGGCGTAGTGTGTTACCAATTGTTTTCTTGGTGACTATGGTCCCAGCTGCCTTGAGATCATTAACAAGATCCTCCCGTGTAGTTCTGGGCTGATTCCTCACCGTTCTCATGATCATTGAAACTCCACGAGGTAAGATCTTGCATGCAGCTTCAGACCGAGGGAGACTGACAGTTTCTTCCATTTGCGAATAATCGCACCAACTGTTGTCACCTTCTCACCAAGCTGCTTGACGATGGTCTTGTAGCCCATTCCAGCCTTGTGTAGGTCTACAATCTTGCCCCTGACATCCTTGGACAGCTCTTTGGTCTTGGCCATGGTGGAGAGTTTGGAATCTGATTGATTGATTGCTTCTGTGGACAGGTGTCTTTTTACAGGTAACAAACTGAGATTAGGAGCACAGCCCATTGGAAATGTGCCGGATAAACATACTACAAAACTTTTTTTTCTTTCAAGAGAAAAGCAAGAAACAGGCTGTGATGGGATTAAATGTTTGAAATATAACACATAAACCGGTGAGTACTTGGCAGACCCTCCAGGATTTTGCAGAAAGTAACGCAAAATCAAGCACACTCCGTGGAGGAGCTGGAGCTCGCGATTTTTCAAAATTACCGCAGATTTTCGACGACGCATCATGTGACATCATCACAACATACAAGTACAAGGTCTCATTTTCCAACAAACATATCTGTGAAAGAGCGTGCAAAACAACTTTGTGCGATTGCAATTTCGCCAATTTGAATAGTTTCGCGCAAAAAAGCACAAAAAACACTGCAAGTTTTGAAAAAACGCAAAATCAAGCACTTTTGGCCGCAACGATCACAAAAGACCTCCGTTTTCCTGTACAGACTGACTTGGTCAGTACACTGCAATTGTGTGTTTGCTGCTATTGAATGTTTTTAAAGGAAAAGTCCACCCTGAAACACATTAAATGTGTTTATTCTGAAACGTTTGCAGTGTTTTTAATGATTCCTCTGGTAATTTATTGGTTGGTGCTGTACTCCTGTTATTGCAGTGAGAACATTGTGATGGTGTGCCGTGTTGATGTCACAGAGACGTTCAATGTAGGACTCATAGTTCCAGAATGCAATGCGTTTAGCAGAGACTCGGCTCAGTTAGTTAGTGATGACGAGTGCGATGGCACTGATGGAAGCTTTGGAAGCTGATCTGTTTGAGCGGAGTGTACAGATGAGGACGTGAGAGAGCTGGACAGATTAAAGGACTAAAGTGCTGCCACATCACTCTCTTTAGACAGAGATAAAGCGAGGGGCAAATCCCACTGCGCCACTGTCAGCAGGTAGTTGCATGGCATTGTGGGTAATGTGCTTGCTGGCAACATTTCGGTTAGCGAATGGAATCATAATTTGTCGGAAATTTTATTGGTGGAGCTGAGAGATAATGATATCTAACGTAACAGTGCAACCTATCAGGCGAGATTACTTAAGTTACTTAACATCAACGTTTCTTCGTGTTAGAATGACTCGGTGAGAATGGTAAGGTTCTGGTGATATGATATTAATAAATTATATTATTAAAGATGGTGGATTGTATTTTTTAATGCTATTTAGTGCCTTAATTTGTGCTACATTGAATTATGGCTTTAATAAATATTATAAGAATTAAGTAATTATTCATTATTATTATTATTATTATTATTATTATTATTATTATTGCTTAAACATTTTTGTAATGATACCCTGTGATTTTCAGTGAGTTTAGCAATGACATTAATGATTTTGTATATAAACAAAGGAAACAAATCATGGTCTTGCACAAGTTACAAAAAGCTCTGATGTGTTTAAAGCCTGTGAAATTCCAAATATTCCTTACAGGGACATGGTGTGTGTCTGTGTATGTGTGTGTTTTTAACCTTTAATGAGTTGCTCTGGTCTGGATCCCGGTAGTGTCCACAGGGCCTGAGCAAGATGTCCAAACACTGCAGCGTCCACGCTGGATACTTTAGAGCCCATGATGTACTTCTTATCTCCTAACAGACACACACAAACACACATATACTACTGACAACAGTACACACTTGCTACAAAAAAAAAAAAACATGACGAGATGAGGTTATCCATGTCCCACACACACACACACACACACACACACACACACACACACACACACACACACACACACACACTCTCAGCATGTGTCTCACCCAGCAGTGTGGAGAGAGTGCGCAGGTCTCTCTCTAGCAGTGTATGGACGAGGTGTGTGTTGAAGCGGCCAATGCCGTGGCAGTACATCTCCCTCTTCACCAAGCTGCCATTCAGCTCACACACACTCCACTGCAGCAGCTCACACATACCCAGCATGTGGCGAGTCTCCTCCACGTTCTCCACCCACTGACAATACGCTAAAGTCCTGCAAACACACACACACACACACACAGTAAATATGTATATCGTTAGATACACAGACAGAGACATTCAGCTTATAGTCCTGAAGGCTTCAGTCTTAAACAGATGAGGAAGTGTCCTTCCTGACTGATGTACATCAGCAACACAATCCAGGGTTCCATACAGAGAGTTCCATTACAGTTATTTATTGCCCTACAACTCACACACACGCAAACACACACACACACAGCAACAGACCTGAACCATAAATAACTGAATCAATAGCAGGATGGTGCGGAGCATCCGGTCGAGAACAGAACGGAGAAAGTGTAAGACGTAAGATTATTTTAGATCGAGACATGCAGTGACGATGGATCACATTTTAGTCAAAACAATAACTAAGTCATAATTTTTACCATTCTAGTATGAACACTAACTAGGCATGAATTAGAGTGTTTGGGATGGAACCTTAAAATGGTTGAAATTCTAGTAGAAACGTGCTCTCTGTGTGGGAGGGACAGCATTATTCACTCCCCTGTCAATCACAGCAACACTGACCAATTATAGGCGAGCTCATGTATGCAGAAGACTACAGATAGCGCTTTCCTCTGGGTTCCCTGTGACGCAGCAGGAGCAGCAGTTTGAAAAGGTCTCTCAGAGGAACTGCATGTTAACCTTCACCTTCCCCTTTTAGCAGCTGTTGTGCAATACACTGTACTCACCAGTGTAAATGTTCCTCCACCATTTTAGTGATGGTGCGAGTGATGGCCTTATCCTCTGCACTCAGACCCTTATTGAGACTCGCGCCCAGCTTCTTTTCCAGAAACTCGATGATAAACTCCATCCCAGACACGCGCTCGTGGTTGTACTCGATCCATGGCATCGTGCCCTGAGCAGAGAGACGGCCGTCGAAGCAAGTCTGCCCAGGGATGCGGAAACGGAGAAACGGGTTTATGCTAAAATTCTGCATCAGATATGCAACGACAGCACACAAATAGCAGTTGGTGGCATTAATGCACATGAACTAGCCAACAAATACAGTTCCCTCTGAAAGTACTGGAACGGCAAGGCCAATTCTTTTGTTTTTCCTATACACTGAAGACATTTGGGTTGGAGATCAACAGATGAATATGAGACGACAGAGCTTTCATTTCCTGAAATTTACATCTAGATGTGTAAAAAACAATGTTTAGGTGAGCAAAAGCATAGGAACAGAACAATCTGTATGATGTCTGGTTGTTAGTACACCAGTGGTTTCTTTCTTTTTCAGGACATACCAAATTGTTGTATTAGCTATGCCCAAAGCTTGTGCAATGGCTCTGATTGATTTTCCCTCTTTTCTCAGCTTCAAAATGACTGGCCTTTCTCCCATAGACAGCTCTCTGGTTTTCATGTTGGTTTATCCTTTTTAACAACAAATGCAGTCTTCACAGGTGAAACCAAGGGCTCAAACCAAGAGTAGACATTCAGAGCTAACAAGCAATCTGACAGGACACACCTTGGCAGCAATAAACACCTGTCAGTCACATGTTCCAATATTTTTGTTTACTTGAAAAATGGGTGGGTTCAAATAAAAGTTGTTTAATACATCTAGATGTAAAGATCAGGAAAGGAAAGCTGAAATTCTGATCTATTGTCTCATATTCATCTTTTTATGTGTTCAGTGTATAGCAAAAACAAAGAATTGGCCTCGCATTTCCAATACTTTCAGAGGGGACTGTGGATATCTATCTATCTATCTATCTATCTGGCTAATTTATGTCTATCTGTCTGCCTGTCTGTTCATGGTGAAATGGTTCCCAACACTCCAATAACATTAAAGTGTGTGTGTGTACCTGATAGGGAAGGTCCACCATTCTCAGGTAGGTCTCTATCTTCAGGCAGAACGGATAAAGACTCGGAGAGAGAACTGGTCGGGAGAACTGATGGAGGATGATGGCGTCGGTGGAGTCGAGTTCCTGCTCCTTCCTGCAAAACGCACTCTGTGTTAAGCCCTGTTCGGGTTGGAGTAATTTTACATGGGGGATGGGGTAATGTAATTATTACTGGAGTGTATCTGGGATTTTAAGCGTATTTCTGTGGTAGGTGTGAATGATAAAATGTGCAGATACAAGGAAGGTGAGCCTAATCAGGAATTAAACCCAAGTGTGCGGGACAAGCACATTATGTATTCAGACTATCAGACTATATTATTGATCATTTCCCAGCAGAAAGGTGACTCACTCGGCTGTAGTCATGGGGTCACCAGGACTTCTTTTCTCCCGTCCATCAATCAGAGAAAAAAAAACCCGTTCCCTACTGGCTTTGCTCCAAAACAGAACTTGAATGCAATCCAAATGATTCATACCTCTTATAGTGTGGTGGTCATACATCTTATTGATGCTGTAGCTGTAGCTTGCTACTTGTTCCCAAATTTCATCAAACAAGAACACATTCTGTCCATTGCTAAGAACAATTTTAACTAAGCTATAAAAAAAAAAATCATGTCAGGCTGTATTAGTTCACTTAACGAGACAAGTAGCTTATAATAAATCTGGGTTACATTATGTTAGCTGTCACTTTTAGCTTTGCTAGGTAGCTAATTTACAAGATGTCCTCAGTCTTAAGGAATAGTTTTGGAGGACTCAGGGCCAAAGTGGGTGGTGATGGAAATCGACAAACCACCAGCATTTTGATGATGTAAAGAGGCATGCATTGGAACACCAGCAAAATGTTATGTGGGACGTATACAATCCAAAAAATGACACTATTCTACTCTCTCCTACACTTTCATAAACGATGGCACCAAACTGTACTTTTCCTTGTCACTGTGGTGGTACCATCAAGGGTATGTTTTGTATTTTTGATGTGTATATTTTACCTGGGATGATGCATGTGGTGTACCTTTACTTAGTTTGTAGATTAAAGCTTTAAAAGGTACAACAGTGGTCCTGAAGGTCCAATTATCTACATTCAATTATTATTAAAGGTACACTATATTCATGTTTTCAGGTAAAAGATACATGCTGAAGTTAAAAATGTGTACCCTTCGTAGTACCACCACTTTGACAAGGAAAAGTACAGTTTGGAAAAATACATTTTATTTCTTAAAGTGTATAATTTGTCCAAACCTGCTAGTAAAACTGAGCTAAAGCCACATACGTAATATACAGAGTTTGAATCGCACAATTAGAAATTTACTCTACATTTAAATGCAGAATTTTAACCCTGACTTTGAATGTTATTGTTATGAATTTGTACCATACCATCTTAAAATGAATTTTGAACTTAAATTTAATTTCATGTTTTGCAAAAGAGCAATCTAAAAAATCTGTAACTGAATTTTAGGCTCAAGTGTGTGTGATTGAACATTTCAAATTCAAAATGAAGTACGCACATCGTTTCTAAAATGACGATGTCCAAATGAATCAGATTTAAATAGTTACATTTCATTTGTCATCTGCTATATAAAAAGAAGGGAGGTTTTCATACTGATATGTAACAGTGAGATTAAATGTCCATCCACATTTATTTATGTTTATAGATTTATTTATTTATTTTAGAAAATGATGCTTCATTTTGAATTCGAAACATTCAGAAGAAATTCAGTTTCAGATTTTTCAAAGCACAAAATTCAAGTCATTCATTCATCTTCAGTGAGTGCTTTATCCTAGTCAGGGTTATGGTGGATGTGGATCTGGAGCCAGTCCATCGCAAGGCACCCAGATTCACACCTATGGGCAATTTAACAGAGCCAATCCATGTACTGGTATGTTTTTGGTCAGTGAGAGGAAACTGAAGAAGAAGCCTTTATTTGTTTCATATACATTAAAGCACATTGAAATTCTTTTCTTCGCATATCCCATCTTGTTAGGAAGTTGGGGTCAGAGTGCAGGGTCAGACAAGAGAAGGTTAAGGGCCTTGCTCAAGGGCCCAACAGTGGCAGCTTGGCGGTGCTGAGGCTTGAAAACTCACATGGACATGGGGGAGAACATGCGAAACAGTAACCCAGACAGTGTCTCGGTAAGCCAGCACGCTGAATTTCGGTTCAGAATCTGATTACAGGTTGATGGTGGGATACAAATTCAAAAAAAAAAATAACACTAATTCAGATTTAAATTCCAGCTTCTAATGGCATGGTTCTAACTCCATAGTAATAACAACAGTATACAGTAAATGAATGGAGATGTGTGTCGCTGTCCACAGTGCTGAAATCACTGCAGCACAACATCACTGCTGTTTTCCATTTTCTGCAGAGATCCTGCTGGTAACAAAACATCTAATCAATTCCTGTGGTAGTGGTTTAAGATATTTATACTTAGTCTCACAGATGCATCCCTCAAATCCCAGATTATTCTTCCTGAACTCGACTGACAGAGCTTTTTATTTTACTGACATTGATGAGCCGATACTTTAAGAGAAGGTCAATGTAAACACCAAGTTTAGATGATTAGGATAATGGCTTTCAAGGGCTTTTATCAGCACGTCATTTAAAAGTATTGAACAATCAAAGGATTTTTTTCCAACAGGATATTATCAGTGATTTATTGTTTTATAAGTGGCATAATAAACCACTCAGATCTCTCTCTCTCTCTCTCTCTCTCTCTCTCTCTCTCTCTCTGTCTCTCTGTCTGTATGTCCATAGGCTGAATCCTAAATGGCTCTCTACTCCCAATGTATACAAACAGAAGATACTGTACACTATACTGTATAATCATGTGTAATGGATCATGGCATTATTACTACTACAGACACGAATTAAATAGATGACTAATTTAAAAAAAAAAAATATATATATATATATATATATATATATATATATATATATATATATATATATATATATATATATATATATGTATGTAGCACTGGTCTATTATATACATGTTTTGATCTGTATATTATAACAGAGAAATATCAATATTTTAGTACTGAGAATAACCCATTCGTTTAGGATAGCAAATAACAGCATGACATGTTTTGAAAAATAAACAAACAAATAAATAAATAAATAAACCTCGTACTTGATGGATAGCAGTTCGTAGAAGAGATAAGCAGCAGCGGCGAGCAAGGCTCCTCCGCTCACATACAGTGTTTTCCTCCACCAGGAGTCGGACACCCAGGCCGCAATCATCATCCAGCCACTTTCCTGAGGAGGCACGCCCACTCTCACAGCACCAAAGTCCGCAGGACAGAGTGCGGCTCTTGCCCTGATCCAGCACCACCGAGCGGGACGAGTGGAAGTCCGCGAGCCGCAGCAGCATTCCCCCGCTTCCTCCTGGATTCCTTCTTAGTCTTCATCGATGGAAAGAGATAAATATATGAATATTTAAATATATATATAAAAAGCTGCTTTTGGTCTTCAATCCATGGCAAAAACAACCGAAGGTGAACGTGACACCATCTAGAAATCTCTTCCTGCTCTCAACCCCAACACAACATCCTCCTCCCCTGAACCATGGGCTGTGTCCCAGATAGCACCCTCCTCCCTTCTCCCTACCTGCACTGCGTAACGTAGGGTCCAAGCTAGGATGAATACATTTCGAGAGGAATCAGCCTATAGGAATTGGCTAGGTATTATTTTATATGAAGTAGAAAGACATTTCTCTTCATATTATTATTTAGTAGTAGTAGTAGTTCAGTGTCTTGCATAAGTACCCCCACCACATAGCACCATTAGATCCATTATTTAAAAAAATGGAAAGAATGTAACACCAAAAGAGAAGAGAAAAAGAGGCAACAAAGGGTAAGGCTCAACATAGTGCTACCACCACCACGTTTCTAGCTTTCTAATGAAATAATCACAAGTGGCACAATGCACAAAAATACTTTTTAATCACAACTGATTTTAAAGTACAGACAATATTATTAACCATAATATTATATAGTACAGTTGAGGTCATAAGTTTACATACACCTTGCAGAATCTGTGAAATGTTAATAATTTAAAAAATAATAATAATAATGAGGGATCATAAAATTGCATTTTGTTTTTTAATTTGGTCCTGCCCTGAATAAGCAAGATCACATAACAGATGTTTACATATAGTCCACAAGACACAATAATAACTGAATTTACACAAATGAACCAGTTCAAACGTTTACACACGCTTGATTCTTAATACCGTGTGTTGTTACCTGGATGATCAACGACTGTTTTTAAGTTTTGTGATAGTTGTTCATGAGTCCCTTGTTTGTCCTGAGCAGTTAAACTGATCAAACATTCACTGATGCTCAAGAAGGCAACACGATACGAGTTATTAAGAGTCAGGGGGGCGTAAAAGTTTGCACTTTTCCAGCAGACAAAATAACAATTTACACCGTTCATCCTGTTCAAAAGTTTACACCCCCCGGCTCTTAATGTATCGTGTTGCCCTCTTGAGCATCAGTGAATGTTTGCACCTTTTGTAATAGTTGTGAACGAGTCCCTCAGTTGTCCTCAGTCTGAAAAGATGGATCTCAACATCATACAGTAACTGTTGGAAAGGGGTCAAATATGCAGAAGATGCTGGAAATCCAGAGAATGTGCAGGACCTGGAGGACTTATCTGAAGAACAGTGGGCAGTTTAACTGCTCAGGACAAACAAGGGACTCGTGAACAACTATCACAAAACATAAACACAGTACTAAGAATCAAGCGAATGTAAACTTTTGAACTGGTTCATTTGTGTAAATTCAGTTATTACTGTGTCTTGTGGACTAAATGTAAACATCTAATAAATAGCTTATTCAGGGCAGGACTCAATAAACAAAACAGAATGTAATCTTTATAATCCGTCTTATTATTATTATTATTTTTAAATTATTAACATTTTGCATATTCTGCAAGGCGTATGTAAACTTATGACCTCGACTGTGTATACAGAGCAATGCTTCAACTCAATTTAAACCACAGTTCAAACGAACTGAAATGTACACAGAATTCTCTTTGCCCTTTAAATGTAAATAACAAAGACATGCTTAGTGTCTGTTCGTTTTTGAAATTTTTTATTCTGCACTGGAGCTATCGAACTAAGGTGAGGTGTTCAGACTTATAGTAAGGTAATATATACGTCACCAGATTAGCATCATGCAAACTGCAGGCCTAAACCATACAACGCATGTTTGAGGTGGTCAGTGACATAGACTTGTTTCTGACACTGTATTACACAATGCTGTCCATCAAAATGGAACAAAGGATACAGCTGAGATAAAAGTGGTTGTGTTCACACAAACACCAGAATCGGAAGCATTAAGGTGGAAAAGTTAATAGTTCACATCATCATATAGTTATGTAATATTTGATTTGTACGCTTAATTCGATGGCGACTTATTTTGATATTTTATGCACACGTGATATCACCTGAGCCAAATCATGTCTTATGCATTTTTATATGTATTTCTGTACCTCTGTATGTATTATAATATTTATATTATGATGTACAGTATTCTGTATTTAAAGCCTACACTGAGAAACTCTGGACTGATTCAAATAAAAGTCTAATCCTCAGTGGGTGTTTGATGTAGTGGCTCCTCCTTCTGTTTGATGGCGTGCAGTGCATAATTCACAGCTGTGCTCTGCTGCCAACTCCAACATTTGGAAAGAGGGTTATACAGCATTCCCCGGACAGACTGAACAATAATTCCAGCTGAGAAAAAGAGACAGGTTGAAAGAAAGAGAGAGAGTGAAGCAAAAAAAAAAAAAAAATGGATTAGTGCACATTAGGGAATGTGAAAGGCTGCTTTCATACTGTTTGGAGCAAATAAGTGCTGATATCTATCTATCTATCCCTATATCTACATCTATCTATCTATCTATCTATCTATCTATCTATCTATCTATCTATATATATATATATATACACACACACACACACACATCTATCTATCTATCTATCTATATCTATATATGATATGATATATGATATAGATAGATAGAGATTTAGATCTATAAGTTTTCAAGGGGGAAAAAAGGTCTAGTAGCAGTGAAACCAGTCTAAGTTGTTCTAGAATGTTCCAGGCCTTATAATCAGTCCCTCCAGGATTTCTCAATTTTGCGAATTCCACCCTTTTTTGAAGGAGCTCACGATTTTTCAAAATTTCCACGGATTTTCTGAGGATTTGGGCCAAGACACGTCATGTGACGTCACCACAACGCGCATTCAGCCAAAGCCCTCTTTGGTTCACATGCATCGAACAGGAGTACAGCTAAAAGTTCTCATTAACCAACAGACATCACTGCAAAAGAGTGTGCAAAACAATTTCACGTAATTGCAATCTCACCGATTCAAGTAGTTTTCCGCAAAAAGTTGCATCGCAGCAAAAGCCGAAGCAAAATCGAGCATCTTTGGCCGCGACGATCATAAAATAAGTCCACAGAATCTTGTATGGACTGTATAATGGAATGTATAGAGCTGTGGAATTGACGTTCTACAACCATATACTGCAGAATATACACTTTCTATTCTAATGTGCTCTGTATTAGTGCACTACACAGTACTCCAGTGTGTGTATATGTGCGAGACTCACAAGACTCCAGAAGTGTCTCCAGCTCCACTGGGGTGACGAACTTGTCCCACTCATGTGTCCCTCTCGGGACAATACGCAGCACGTGCTCAGCCAGCACGATTCCCAAGACGTAGGACAGCTGAGTCCGGCTGATAGTGGTGATGAAGACAGACCCACCTGGCTGGAGACACACACAAACAAACAAACAAACAAACAAACAAAGACACACACACACACACCTCAGTATGGCCTGACAAGCATCCCTGAGTCAGTGAGCGAACTTGTGAATATCCTCTGGAACACTATTCTAGAGTTTAGGGTTGATAAAAGAAAAACATCTACTACCGGCTGAACTGCGATTGATTGTAGGAATTAATATTAAACCTGCCTTGGCAGAATAAAGTGCTTGAGATGAGCAAATCTATGATGTAATATTACATTATGTTACACCTTATATTTAAGTAAAACCAGTACATCAATGTTGGTGACTGGCTGATTGAATTTGAATCAGGAACACTTGTCTGAGTGAGCGGGAGCATTACCTTCAGCGTGCGGTAGCTACAGCGGACGAAGGTGTCGAGATCTGCCAGGTGTTCGAGCACTTCAGAGGCCACGATCGCATCGAATGCTTCCTCGTTTCCCTCTTCCTCAGTAAGCTCCTCCAGGGTGCATGCGCGATACCGCACTCGTCCTCTAAGTGCAGGATCGAGGGATGAGTGCAGCTCTGCTGTCCGCACGCTCACCTCCACCGGGTCAATACCCAACACCTCAGCACCCATCCGCCCTAAGGGCTAATGGAATCAAAATGAGGGTAGAATGCAAGAGTGAATAAAAAACTGAAAACCTGAGTTCAGTTAAAAAGCTGCTGGTGGTGTGGGTGGTAAAGATAAGATGAGGTACCTCAGTGAGCAGACCTCCACCACAGCCCACGTCCAGTATCCTGAGCCCAGCCAGGGGGTGACCCATCACACCGCCACCGTGCACAGTCAACAGGTTATCACTGGAGGTCAAAGAACCATAGGTCAGCATATCCTCACCCACCTTGTTTCTGTTGTCTGTGACTAGTGCCACGGCATTTTAATGTATTAAAGAATGGCGCATCGTACATTTTACCAGAATTTTTGTATGGAATTTGTATACTGACCGGATGAAGGGCACTCTTAGGTCGTTCATGGCATGGAGAGGTGCGAATTCACCTTGAATGTTCCACCATTTATTGGCCAGAACCTGGAACTTCCTGACCTCAGCCGGGTCCACAGTGCTGTAGGAGACGGGACGGACATTGTGGATATGGACACTAGAAGGGCGCATGTTCATGGGAAATTTAAGTTTATTCATGACAAGGAAATATGAATCAACTAATAGCCATGTACTTCAGTTTAAGGTAATAAAACCAAGATATAATTCAATTTCAAAATAAACAATGACGTTTCGATCTGTATTAAACTGGACATCTGTTAAGTGTTTAATAAAGTGAAACAAATACCAGCATTATTTGTTTTGAAACGGACTCTCACCCTCTTGTCTCTCCCTCAGGGTGTGTGTGCTGTTTATGTGCCGTCCAGCTGGTGTGTGGGCGCTTCAGCGCAGCACATTGACATTCATTTGCGGCATATTTTATCACGGGTGTCGGCCATTTTAATCTGGATCTGATAAATACAAAGCCAGCAAGACGTACAGATTGTTTGGAAAACATAACCGCGCGTTATTTAATCTCACATTTCACGATACATTGCAGTTACTTCAATGTGACCGCACAGGTCCGTCACCGATTTCCGCCGGGAGGAAACTGAGCCGTGTAAAACAAGTTCCGGCTCTCAACTCTACACTCACATTTTTATAATAATACAGTTTTTTGTTTGTTTTTTTATTAATACTTCGCAATAAAACTATATACATGTAATTTCTCAGACTTTCCTCAAAATTAGTCGCGCAATTATGCGAACTGTATTCTAATCCCACTCGTGGGAAAATGCGTATAGTCGGTCAGTTATATTAAATTATTGAAACTACGGTGGCGGCCATTTTGAATCCAGAACCGCTTCATTTATGTACTTTAAAATTTATTTTTTTACGGACTTATTGATCTTTGATTAAGTAGCAACCTCGTGTGGAAGCTGGGCTTACTGCGTTGATACTGTAGATGGACGGACAGAAATGACGTCTATTACGAAATGTTTTGTTCGAGCCCTACCTCCAGAATGTTTACGCCTGAAACAGCCTTCATACCTGAAGTTTGGACACACTGTTGTGTACATAAGAGCCAGAGCAACTTTGAGGAGACAGCTGGGCAGTATTCCCAACTCGTTTCAGGGGAAGGGGTAGTGCATGCTCATGAGTCGCTAGAAGTCACCAGATGACGGCTTATGCTTATTTGCATATTCATTTAAACGCCACGCTAATTTGCATATAAAGTATTCCATGAAGATTTTCTGAAGCTACTTACAGAACTTTATAATTTTATCCGAATAGAAAATAATTGATTACAAGTGTTTACATACTATACTTTCTATTCTGAAGGACAAAAACAAGCAGAACAGCTGGGAAACTGACATGAAGGAAAACAGTTCCTAATGGAATAACTCGTTTGTATCACTTATTAATATCACCAGAGGCCTGTTGCACAAGGCAATCTGAACAAACTTGAGAGTTGCAGAGTAAGTTTTGAGTTGACTAAACCAAGCAAATCCAATCCGGGTTCAGGTTAATAGGTTTCACGACACTGGTTATCAAATTTCTCAATCAACCCAGGTTTTAACCCGGAATCAATGTTTACTCAGCGTGCATATGCGCGTAAGAGCCAGACGTTTGCAGCAAACAGCCAATAGTGTTCAACATGGAAAAAAGCAGGCGCGCATACTCTTCTGTTGAAGAGCAAAATTATGAGGAATTTAAACCTACTAACCGCAGAACGCTACACCGTTGCGGCTGCCAAAGGTCGGGAAAATCGCTGGCGGAACAACTGATTGTGTGAATGCACAAGTTTACTTTTATAGGCTCACAACGAAACTAAACAAATTGAAAACTTATAAACCCAACCTATTTCATTTAATATAAATGCAAATTGTTTTAATAAAATATAAATAAAATGAATACCAATTTGTGAAAATATATTAGGACAGGAATAACGCCACGTCATACAAATATGTACCATGTGCCAAAAATGTATATCTTTTGTACAGACGGACATCGGGAGAAGACGGCGGATTGTGTTTGTCCCTTAAAAGTTCTTTCCCTTCGAAGTGCCCTTCTTATTGTTTGTGCTGTGGGCGCCACAGGATTCTCCACAAACGGTGAAGCCATCACTACAAACACTAAAGAGTTAACTTTGTTGCGTCAGATTTCTCACAGCCGACTGGACCGATTTAGGTTTGCGAGTTCTTACCCAGAATAAAACCTGCTCCTGAGCAGGTTAGCTGTGGAGTGTTAGTTACCATGGTGATGAAAACCGCTAAAAACCAGTCCACCTTGTCGAGACCGAAAAAACAGTTTTTTCAACAGAGTTTGCTCAAACTGAACACAAATTTACCTGGGTAGCCACCGAAACCAGCTTCGTGCAACAGTCTTCAGGAAGACAGTTTAAAAACAAAGAACAAAGTGCACAAGTGGAACAATCAGTGACTGGTTGTTTGAAAACAATGGTGATCAGTGATTGGTCATTGGAAACATCTTCTCAGTCTTCTCAGAACTCAGTCAGGCTTTACACACAGCTGGCAAGTTGACTGACCCTGCTCTCTCAACCCATATAACCAGCAGCTGTGACATGAGCTAGAGAGCCAAATCGAGTGCAGGACAGTTGTTAACATCTGGCCAAAAAGTCGCTAGATTTTTGTCACTAGTCTCTGTTTCAAAATAAAGCTGCTAAAGGCAAAAGTCACAATGTTGGCAACACTGGATCTGGGGCACTGGAAGGGATGCTAGGGTTTGACCAATTTTAATAACAGGGTACTACCAATGTAATTTTATTTTATCAACAGCAATTAAAACATGAAAATGTCAAATTATGTACGATTTCATTTCACAAAGAAACTGACATTTTAACACAATCTGAAGTGTAAACAGCACCTCACATTGCAAAATGCATCACAACATGCCACCCCTCGAGAATAAGTACCACATTTCCAACTATTTCACTACTATTCTTGTTATTAATTCTGTGAACATTAATACTGAATTTGCTCCTCGGTTAAACTCTGCTATACTTGATACAGTAATGCCAATAAATACTACATAATTTTGCTAAATTAATTGGACTGTACAACAAGTCTGTGTATGTGGAGTGTACGTGTGGGTTCCCTCTAGCTTCTTCGGTATCCTCCCACCTTCCAAAAAAGTATGCTGGTAAGTGGACTTGCCACATTGTCAACTAAACTGTCCCTAGGTTGGTCTCCTAGAGCCAATCAGATTACATCCTTCAAGATTCAGAAGCTTGTTGCCAGAAAAGTAAAGTAAAAAAAAAAAAAAAAAAAAAAAAAGACATACATAATTCCTGTATCCTGTGGGTGGAGCATCCAAGGCCGAGATTAATCAATCAGAGTGACACTAACCTAACACGGGTGTCTGTTAGAGCTCACATATAAATTGGAGAATCGGCACTGGACTGGAAAATATAGGTAATAAGAAAAAGACGAAGCTCAAGGTCAACAGAAAAAAAAGCATTCTTATTTTATTGGACACTTTACATTAGATGAATTCTCTCCCCTGTCTCGAGGGCTTTAAAATGTTACAGCTTCGAGATCCTATATCAACTACTAATGCTGAGTCTTTCATAATACAAGGCCAAAATCACCTTATCGTTCAAATCTTTTCATTTCACAGACATTGCTTAAAAATGAACACATATTTACAGTGTGGGTTTGAGTGCAGAGTTCACCTACAACGCTGCCTCCATAACGAGACACGCCCTTTAAACTCATGGAATTTTAAAATAAGTGAGAAGGCGGGAATCCTCAGCGCCTGCGACGGCTCGGGGAGATCGACCTGCAGAGAAACGGAACACACACGGAGGGACCGTCAGTGTTATCTCACTCTCACGCCGTCACACCTCATAGCTTGTAGCATCAACAAAAAACAGAAGAAGGAGCAGGGTTAAATGTACAATGGCTCAGTACAACATGGATTACTGCTCTATGTCTTGAAAATCTATTTTTTTAAAATAGATAAAATAGGTAAAAATGCATGTGCAGAATTAAAAACGATAAATAACATTAATGCAGTTACACATCACAGACATGGATTAATATACGAAAAAAAGGAAAAAAGATAAAAATGGATACTACCTTGATCGCGATTTAGACTTGTGTTTGCGGCTTGCCTTCTTACCAGACTTGTGCGATTTTTCCGTTGACCTTGAGCGACTACGTTTAGCTTTTTTAGACTTTCTGCCTTTGCTAACCTCAGGGGACGGGGACCTGCTGGAATCAGAGTCCGAGTACTTCCTGTTTGATTTGGTCGAACTCTTTCTACTAGACCTGCTGTCCTGTCGGGAAATAGTGTCGCTCTCTCGCCGCTTCTTCTTCGATCTGCTCTCCTCCTCTCTGGCTGAGCTAGCATCCCTCTCTCTTTCTCGTTCCCTTTCTCGCTCTCTTTCCCTCTCCTTCTCCTTTTCCCTTTCCTTCTCTCTCGCCTTTTGCTTGTCTTTCTTTTTCTCTAGCTCCTTGTCTCTTTTCTTCTTCTCACGGCTTGGGCTCCTCTCTTTCCTCCTCTCTCTGTCTCTGCTTCTCGTTCTCTTCCTTCGACTGTGGCTGCGGCTGCGCCGTCTATCACGGCTGCGACTGCGCTTCCGGTAGCGAGCCGAGCTCCGGTCTCGACTGCTCCGTCTCCTCTCCCTGTCACCGCGTTCTGAATGATTTCTGCGGGAACTCCGACTGCGACTGCGGCTGTGCCTGCGATTGCCACGCGAAGCTGAGCGACTGCGCCTTCTCTTCCTGCGTGGTGAGGAAGAACGAGACGAAGAGGAAGAGGACGTGGAGGAGGAAGATGATGACACCGAAGAGGAGGAAGACGAGCTGGAGGAGGACGTGCGGCTGCGGCGTGACCCTGAATGCTTGACCTCACTAACCTCTGACCTCTGGCCTGACTCCACCTCCCTATCCTTAATTTCCTGTTTGTGTTTGGAATCTGACTGCTCGTCCTCATGACTCTCTCGCTCCCTTTCCCTGCTCCCTAGGCCTGGGGGTTCTGGAAAAAACACACACAAAATTACTAACATTCTCTGACATAATGTCCATATACACTTTACGACATACAGAAGAATGGCTAAAGCATTCAGTTAAGGGTTAAAGGGGCAGACGAAGAGGCTAGAGGCTGAAGGGGTCAACAGGGCAGCTTTGGCCTAAATAAAAAGTACACAGTCTGGGCCAATAATATCGTGAAGTGTGTGTGAATGATACTGACCTGGGTTAGTAACAACATGCTCCTCCAGCTCCTGTCTTTCCTGCTCCTTGCGCCGAAACGCGTCCTGTTTCTGGCGAATCCGATGCCGCAGCTCCTCTTCATCCGTATCAGACGAGTCCGAGCCCTTCACGCTACGCTCATCCTCACTCTCGTCTGATCCATACGCCCCGAGGCCGCCTGCAGCCACAAAATCATTTATTATTTTTTTTTCAAAAATCACAGGAAAATAATTACAGCCTGTTACTCTCCCTGAACCACACACACACACACCATGTTTTAACATTTTCCACAAATGAGCATCAAACACCAGTCTTACCTACTAGAACATTAAGAGTTAGACAGACAGACAGACAGACAGACACACACACACATACTTAACCAATCAAACGAATGTGCCAGACTGTTCTGACAGTTTACACTTGCTTTCCGGTTTGAAGACAGATGTGTTTAACTCGAGCTAATATTAAGGTGAAGTTAGCCTAACGAGGGAATGTGTGAGATTAAAATGAAGCTAGCATTACATAAGCATAACATTAGTGTGAGGTTACTATTACGTTAGTGCGACACCAATGTGAGGGTGCTAGCATGATTGAGTCTGAGTGAGGACTGGTCCACTGTAAGTAACATTCAGCGTGAGTTTGACATGAGATTAGCATTATATTAATGTTATGGTAGTCATGGTAACCTCACACTTGCATAACATTTTGCTTGAGTTTATCATGAATGTGTTTTGCTGATAGAGCAGATATATTTAAAAAAGAACTTTCAAACACACACACACACACACACACACACACACACACACACACACACATGCCTTCGCTAATGTGGCCTTCTGGGTAATAAAGCATGCTCTTAATTACTTAGTAAACAGTTTATTGACTTCATGTGTCAAACGTTAATGTTAATATACTGAAAAGCAAGCACACGACTGCTTAATAATCTGCTATTTACGGAAAAGAAAGTGACAGAATAAGTTATGCCTATATAGACACCCCCTCCCCTAACCCTGTCCTTTGACCCCTGACCCCGTCTGAGGAAGTGTGCACTTACCGAGGGAGGAGAGAGAAGCCAGTGCACTGGACTGTGCCAGCTGTTTTGCAGGAGCTTTGATTCACATCAACAACAGGAACAACATGTTAAAACACAAAGCCACCATTTTCTCTCTCAAAGCCTCTAGACAGGAGGGTACACTGATAACGCAATACTGACAAGCACCGCCTTGGCAAGAACAAAATAAAACAAAACAAACAAAACAAACAAAAAAAAAAAAAAATGGAGAGAAGAAGAGGGTTAACAAACAAACACATACACAGAGCAGCAGAGGGAGAGAACCAATCTGTACTAATGAAGTGTGTCTCTGGAAAAAGACATCCATTAGTAACAGTTTTCGTCTTGCAGTTGTTTTTTTGTCCTCCTTTTTTTTTTGCATTTGCAGAGAATAGCTGAAGTTCTAAACATTAATACCAGCTGATCTAAATTGATCTTTCACATTTGAGAAATCAAAGTGTGTGTAAGACTGTGAGAAACTGCGTCTTTCTTTCATTGCTAAAGTGGAAGGCACGGCTGAATGGGCAGAAGAGGAGAGGACTCAGACCTTTGCTGGCTTTGCGATGCGTCTCCAAGGCCACGCGAACGATTTCTTCATTCGTCACCTCGAGCAGAACTTCGGTCAGAAGCGTTTTGGTCAACAGCATCTGTGTGACGTGACGAGACATCCACATGAACTACGCTCTAGCGACACCATACTGCACTTTCATAGGGGTGTAATCACGTGCAGAAATGAACATGATAAATGTCATGTGCATGCCAATACTATCTCCAGTTGTGGTCATAAGGTGCAAATATTCACTGATGCTCAAGAAAGCAACACGCTACATTAAGAGCCAGGGGGATGTAAACTTTTGAACAGGATGATCGGTGTAAATTGTTATTATTTTGTTTAAAGATCCCCCATTTAGTACTGCTCTTCAGAAGCTACATACAACCCATGGCAAATAATATGGAATCACTACCATTAGAGGATGCTCACCCAGCTTTTTATACTTTGTAGCAAATAAACAAATCACAGATATATGACAAAACAATTTTTGTTTAATAGCTGAACATTCTGGCTTCATGAAACATAACATGATTTGTTTATTTGCTACGAAATAAAAAAAAGCCAGGTGAAAATCCCCTAAGTGTGGTGATTCCATAAATTTTGATATTTACGTTTCCCAGAAGACAAATTCTACACCGATCAACCTGTTTAAAAGTTTACACCCCCCTGGCTCTTAATGTATCGCGTTGCCTTTTTGAGCATCAGTGAATGTTTGCACCTTTTGTAATAGTTGTGAACGAGTCCCTCAGTTGTCCTCAGTCTGAAAAGATGGATCTCAACATCATATAGCCCACTGCTGGAAAGGGGTCAAATATGCAGAAGATGCTGGAAAAGCAAAGGCTGTGCAGGACCTGGAGGATTTTTCTGAAGAGCAGTGGGCAGTTTAACTGCTCAGGACAAACAAGGGACTCATGAACAACTATCACAAAACATAAAAACAGTCGTTGATCATCCAGGTAACGACACACAGTATTAAGAATCAAAAGTATGTAAACTTTTGGTTCATTTGTGTAAATTCCGTTATTATTGTGTCTTGTGGACTAAATGTAAACATCTGTTATGTGAAATAGCTTATTCAGGGCAGTACTAAATTAAAAAACAAAATCCAATTTTTATGATCCCTCTTTTTTTTTAACTATTAATATTTAGCAGATTCTGCCATGCGCATGTAAACTTATGACCACAACTGCATAATTAGAGTGAGCTTAACTTATAGTTTTGAATATTAAGTTTAATACAGGCCTAGCCTGTTTGTGTGCGTGTGTGCGTAGAGCTGACCAGCTCAAACTCTCGCTCCTCTTCCGTCATTTCGGGTTCGCTCTGCTCCTCATGTACAGGAGATGGAATTTTCGCCATAACACTTTCCTCTGCATCTTCACCTTCATCACCATCCTCATCATCACTGTCCTGTAGAAATGAAACACATTAATTAAAAAAAAAATAAGTGGAGAGTCCTTTCATTTTATACAAATTAGCTAGTAAATAAGTTAATTGGGTATTCAGAGATAAGTCAGTGTTTAGCATCTGTGTTTCTTCTCTCAGGCAACTCTGCCGCAGTACACAGCAGTGTTTGGGACACGCCCGCCATGTGGCTCTGGATTTCATAAGCACGCTTGATACAGTGCACTGTGTGGTGAATAGGGTGTGGTCCAGGACTCATGGAGCGAACACTTACAAACTTGCTTTTGCGGGGCACCCGAATTTCATCTCCCCCCTCCTCTGCTACGTCCTTGTCTTTTTCCCCATGAGCCATTTCCGCACGCTCTTTCTCCATCCTCTCCTTCTCCAGCTTCTTCTGTTTCTCTCGGTCCATTTTCTCAAGGCCTTCTCGAATCCACGCAGGCAGAGTGCGCCTTTTCACAGCGTCTGAATTAGAGAATGAGACCAAAACATCAGGGATGAATAGCAATAAACTGTAAATTCAGTTCAATTACAACTGAATTTACATTGAATTCAATGTCTTATAATTAGGATTTTAGAACCATAGTAACGTGTGTGTGTGTGTGTGTGTGTGTGTGTGTGTGTGTGTGTGAGAAGCATTACCGATAACAGGTGCTTCCGTTTTGATGCCCATCTGCCCGGGCGATCTGGGTCGGTCTGGTCTGAATCCCGGCATCCTGTCTCGCCTGTTTTGGGGGCCATCGGGCCAAAACGGTGGTGGAAACCCAGTGCCAGGAGGGCCAAATGCTCCGTGCTGAACATAAAACAACAATTTCCATAAGAAAGCCTGCGATATTCGATTCCAATTTTAAAACAAATTGGTACAACCTTAATAATGATTGCCTAATACCGGAAGCATAATTTATAGGCAACAGATTACACGCCACATTTATTTATCACAAGTAATCACAATAATTCGAAACTTAATATAAATAATGGGTTTTATAAAGCCGAGTCGTACCTGATAATCGAACTGGTTGACTGCCATCGGAGCGGCGGGGTAGTGTTCGGGCCCGCTGTTGAACCCGTGACTGTTCTGGCTGAAGACGTGATGCGGGTCGTTGGTGAATTCGACGCTGTCCTGACTGTTACTGTCCTCGGATGGATTTACGATGTCCATTGGCGCCGGAGCTGGAGGAATCCACGTCTGATCTGCGGGAGGCGGGGGAGGAGGAGGAGGCTGGCTGTGCATCCCCCACTCTATACAAGAGCAACAGGTAGAAAAAATGAACATCAGTAAACATCATGAAGGTGTACCAAGTGTCAATGACATCTGATATAGCCTTACAAACATTTCCCCCCTGTCCATTAGCTAAAAGGAAGTGTTTATTGAATGTCTTTTAAAGACTAAAGCTTACGTAGCTTAACTGGCATGTTAGCTGGGTGAATAAAGTCACAAATGCTCTGGAAAAACTCTTTCACACTGAAGTGATATGACAGAGCCACTCAGAAGTCTGTACATTTTTTTTTTTTAAGTTTTGCCACTTACAGATACAGACGCCAAAGTATAGTGGGCGGGGCTGTACAGCAAAATAGAAATGAACTTAACCTTATGCAAATGAGAAGTAAAGTCATGTGGTGACTAGCAATGAGAGTTAAGAAAAGTGGGACTCATGACATCTGAACTCAGGGTTGTGTGCAGATTAAATCGTCTGCCTACCCGGCTGCCACATCCTGTTAAAGCTGGAGTCATTCTGAAAGTTTGTGTGATTATTATGAGTGTCAAGTCCTGCAGCGTCCTGTCCGTTAGGTTGCTGCTGATGTTGCTGCTGATGCTGCTGCTGCTGATGCTGCTGCTGCTGCTG
This sequence comes from Cranoglanis bouderius, assembly GCA_023630585.1. Lineage (NCBI taxonomy): Eukaryota > Metazoa > Chordata > Actinopteri > Siluriformes > Cranoglanididae > Cranoglanis > Cranoglanis bouderius. Next base: position 5,312,316 of record CM042571.1, read on the forward strand.
CTCCAACGTGGTGCCGCTCGACTCCTTCTGCGCGATCCATGCCTGAGCTAAAGCCGCCCAGTCCACCTGACCTGCAACACACACAGTTGGGAGATTCCATGAGACATTCCTGTGTTACGCTTGCCTGGAAACCTTACGGACTTTCACAAGAGCAACAAATCTACCTGGATCTTGCTGATGCTGAAATGACTGCATCCACTGCTGCTGACTCAGAGGCCATTGTTGCCAGGGCTGCCCTCCCTGGTCCCACATCTCCAATCTTCAATGCACTCAGCCTTCACAAAAATAAACAAGAAATTACCCCCAGTGTAAATAAACCACACACACACACACACACACACACACACAACTAATCTCAACCACTCTGTTTTGCCATTACATGACATTTGGCTTGTGTTAGATAAAGGTGAAAAATAATAACAAAAACAATGTCGGGCAATTAGGAGATTTCAGTGAACGATTAAACAGCAAAGAGAAAATGTTGTTTTTCACATTTGGTTATCATGCCGTGAAGATCTCAAACTGTAACACACACACAGTTCGGACAAATTGCTGCAGTCCGATTGTGATTGTGAAACCTCAAAAGTTCATGAGATACATTATACAGACCAAAGGGTCACACCAAATAATTACTCTGTTTCATTTATTACTGTTTAGATATTTATAGTATTTTTTAAAATGTAGAAACATATAATTTCATGACTGCTGAAGGCATCTTTGCTTTCTGAAGGCATTTCTTTGCATGTGCTTTGCACAGTACTGTGTATATATCCACACACATTTTATACTTATGTAATTATTATATTATATAGTACAAAATAAATATAAAGTGCACACACGCACATATATATACACACACACAGATGTGTGTATATATAGTATAAAATAAATATAAAGTGCATATATACACAGGTTTATGTACATAATATAGCTATATACACATTTGTGTGTGTGTGTGTGTGTATATATATATATATATATATATATATATATATATAGTACAAAATAAATAAAGTTCGCACACATTTATTTTTATATATATATATATATATATATATATATATATATATATATATATATATACACACACACACACATATATATAGGAGATATATATATATATATATATATATATATATATATATATATATATATATATATATATATATACAAACACACCAACATATATATACAAGAGATATATATATATATATATATATATATATATATATATATATATATATATATATAGTACAAAATAAATAAAGTTCGCACACATTTATATATATATATATATAATTATATAGATATATATATATATATTTATATATATATATATACACACACACACACACATATATATATATATATATATATATATATATATATAGTACAAAATAAATAAAGTTCGCACATTTATATATATATATTATATAAAGCATAAAACAAATATAAAGTATATATATATATATATATATATATATATATATATATATATATATATTCATATATATACACACACACACGTAGTGTGTGTACTTTATATTTGTTTTATGCTTATATATATATATATATATATATATATATATATATATATACACACACACACATATATATATATAGGGGAGATATATATATATATATATATATATATATATATATATATATATATATATATATATATATATATATATAGAGAGAGAGAGAGAGAGAGAGAGAGAGATAGATAGATAGATAGATAGATAGATAGATAGATAGATAGATAGATAGATAGGCACTCAGAATTGCAAAACAATCACAGCTTGACTTTGGCCTCGAGCGACTGTGTGTAAACCTTAAGTGTATAAGATGCTGAACATCAAAGCACAATATTCCATATCTGAGATGAACAAGCTAAAGCTCATCTCTTTCAGCTAGTTAAGCGAGCTTCAATATAATTTCTATCTGAGCTAGTAGCTATTCTCCGCTGGTTAAAGTTACAAACTCAGTCATGAACTCATTCGCTAACAAGTACAAACTGAATGATATTAAACACTGTTACACTGAGTTATAATAAACGTTAGCGGGGTTACAAACGCGGTATCGTTTGCGCTGCTATGCTAATGCTAGGCCTCAGTATGAACACACGCATACATTAATGTAAAATACCGACTAGTGACATACACCGACGCTAATAATCCGCATTTTGAAAACTGTCTGTGGCTATTATGAAAATATAATCATTTACTACTATATAATGTTTGCATTTTTGCACACTCCGGTGCGCTCCCGTACCTCTTATGCGGCCTTCAAAGAAAATGGCGATTACTTGATTACCCGGAAGTGCTTTGCGCAAAGCAAACCGGATGTGTTTGAATTGCATCGCGCTGGCAAGAGAGTGGCCAATCAGAAAATAACTGTGTTATGGAACTCTTTCCCAGAAGGGTGAAGGGGTAAAGGAGGGACTGAATCCGAAATTTGATGTTCAGTAAACATATATTATGGTCAAAGGTGTCCACATACTTTTACTCATATACAGTAGTGTTAATAAAATAGACTATCAATGCTTATTAGAGAGTTTCATCTCATCTGAGAACTATGGCTTTACAACATTAGCTAACTAGCTCTTTAAGAGTTGCTAAGGTTTAATGTTTGGATAATTAACTAAACACAGCAGAAAATAACTGTATTAATTAATTAAAGAACAACATACAGTACTGTGCAAAAGTTTTAGGCACCCTTTACTTTTAGTATGACTTCTACGTGATCAAGTCAGTACAAAAAGACTTTTAGATTCCCAAACATTAGTTTTCTAGCACAAAATTAAATGTTACAGAAAAATGTTTGCATGTCATTAAAGAAAGCAGCATATTACGTAAGAGACACTTTTCAGACGAAAAACACAATGAAGGCTGCTGGGTTTTGCTGCAAAAATAAGAAGCAAGTGCGAAAGTCAAAGTGTCCAGAAGAACTGTGTCTGGTTCTGCAAGATGCTCAATAAAACTTACCAGCTCATTTCCTTATAAAACTGTGCCTGAGACTACTATTTTTTTATTTTTTTTTTTTTTTTGTTACACCAAATACTGACTTAATTTTTTTTGTCATGCCGAATATTGACTTTGTTTCACGAATATCTACTGTTTACTGCTCTTTACTGAAACATATAATTTCATTATTTTGAAGGCATCTTTGCTCTACAGCATTTCTATTCATGTGCCTAAAATTTTGCACAGTACTGTACTTTTTATCCATTTGTAGTTACCTTAGTGATGTGGACCACCAGACAAGTTAGTTCCTCATATTGCTTACATTGTAACAGCAAACGGTTTCTCACCAGCCTCTCTTATTTTTTGTCTCTTGAAGTTAATAAGACAAAAAATATGCAGATTGTCATGTTACTGAGAAACCACAAAGCTGAAGACATTCCGATGTTGCAAAACTTAGGAGGGAGCGGCTTTACCCCAGACTGTTATAAAGCGCTGATACTGGAGACTCCTTCCAAAAACACAGAGAAAACCTTACCATATAAAAATATATATAATCATTTCTTTGAAATATAACAACATGTAAATCATAGGTTTTTATTAATGTGCTTGAATTGTTCTGAAAAGTTTCTATAGGACGATTTGTATGACACAGTATGACAGCATATTCTAAGACTAATAATAATCAGCTCCCAGTGGGTTTTTAAAATGGCACTACAAACAGAAAACAGGTGGCAACCATACACCAGTCAAAAAAAAAAAAATTAAGTACCTTATAAATGAGGTGTATAAGGAATTTGACTTAAAGTGTTAGACCTGTTCTGAGCACACAGAGGCGCTGTATGATTTGTCTTGCAACAGTCTCAACCCGTGTTTCCGAGAAAGTTTGATATTCTTACCTGCAAATGTTTTTTTTTTTTTAACATGGCTTTTAAAATAAGACAATTTTTTTTAAAAGTTACATTTACCTAAGAGAAATGTCAAACTTTAATGATATCAAAAAGTTCAAAACTATATGAACTATATTATACACATACATTATACACTACAGTATATGGCCAAACACCTGACGATCATACCCATATGTTGGTCTTCCCCCAAAGGACACACAGACACACAATATTGTATAGGAAGCACAGAGCCCTGACCTTTTCTCCACTGAACACCTTTGGGATGAATTAGACCAGGATTGTTCTCACTAACGCTCTTGTGGCTGAATGGGCAAATCTCCACAGCCACGTTCCAAAACCTAATGGAAATCCTTCCCAGAAGAGTGGATGGTTAAAGGGGGGACTAAATCAGGAATTTTATTTTATATATATATATATATATATATATATATATATATATATATATATATATATATATATATATATATATATATATATATATATATATATATATATATATATAGTACTGTGCAAAAGTTTTAGGCAGTTGTGAAAAAATGTTGTAAAGTAAGAATGCTTTCAAAAACAGACATGCAAAGTGAGTGAACAGAAGAAAAATCTACATCAAATCAATATTTGGTGTGACCACCCTTTGCCTTCAAAACAGCATAAATTCTTCTAGGTACACTTGCACAGTCAGGGTCAGGGATTTTGTAGGTATATAGTCAGGTGTATGAGTAAAAAATTATACCAATTCAATATATATCAATTCAATACGCAGGTTGAAACACAATCATTAACTGAAACAGAAACAACTGTGTAGGAGGAATAAAACTGGGTGAGGAACAGCCAAACTCAGCTAACAAGGTGAAGTTGCTGAAAACAGTTTACTGTCAAAAGTCACATGGCACCATGGCCATACTGAGCACAGCAACAAGACAGAAGAAAGTTATACTGCATCAGCAACATCTCTCCCAGGCAGAAATTTCAAGGCAAATAGGGGTTTCCAGATGAGTTTCCAGATGTCCAAGCTCTTTTGAAGAAGCACAAAGAAACAGGCAATGTTGAGGACCGTAGATGCAGTGGTTGACCAAAGAAACTTAATGCAGCAGATGAAAGACACATCAGGCTTACTTCCCTTTGCAATCGGAAGATGTCCAGCAGTGCCATCAGCTCAGACCTGGAAGAAACCTGTGGGACCCTAGTACACCCATCTACTGTCCGGAGAAGTCTGGTCAGAAGTGGCCTTCATGGAAGACTTGCGGCCAAAATGCCATACCTCCGAAGTGGAAACAGGATCAAGTGACTCAACTATGCACGAAAACACAGGAACTGGGGTGCAGAAAAATGGCAGCAGGTGCTCTGGACTGATGAGTCAAAATTTGACATATTTGGCTGTAGCAGAAGGCAGTTTGTTTGCCAAAGGGCTGGAGAGCGGTACACGAATGAGTTTCTGCAGGCAACAGTGAAGCATGGTGGAGGTTCCTTGCAAGTTTGGGGCTGCATTTCTGCAAATGGAGTTGCAGATTTTGCCCATATACAGTAGTGTAAATAATATAGACTATCAATGAATGATGTTAAAAACAGAACAAAATGTAATATATGTATAATTGCACTTAAAGATATTGTCATACAACAACAACAAAAGAATCAAGCATCAGCTAAATTGGCCCATAACAGCAAAAGCAATTTGAGCCCATAAAGATTATTTATTCATAGTTAAATTTAGGATTTAGGAAGTAGGGGACCTCAAGTGCAAGTCTTTAATGCAACTAAGGGGATACAGGAACAGTACCTTTCAATGAAGTTGGTAAGTTTTTAAAGTTTTGATTTATCTATATTCCTGTCTTAAGTGCTAATACTAATTACAATTGGGTGCCCAGTTGTCCATATTCCTAGTTTGTCAGATTTGGCATCAAAATGTTATTAAAATTCTCTGATTAATAACAATAAATTAATTAATGTAATGTAACTAATGAATATTTATGTGCTGACCCAAGTTGGGCCACTTCATGAACTGATTTTAAGCTAATTTTAAGGTCCTATTGCTGAAGACTGTTCATCCATTCTCCGTACCGCTTATCCTACACAGGGTCACGGGGGAACCTGGAGCCTATCCCAGGGAGCTTGGGGCACAAGGTGGGGAACACACCGGATGGCAAAATCCCACACACATTCACACACTACGGACAATTTGGAAATTCCAGTCAGCCTACAACGCATGTCTTTGAACTGGGGAGGAGACCGGAGTACCCGGAGGAAACCCCCGAAGCATGGGGAGAACATGCAAACTTCACACACACAGGGTGGAGGTGGGATTCAAACCCCCAACCCTGGAAGTGCGAGGCAAACATGCTAACCTCTAAGCCTCTAAGCCACCATGCCCCCCAATACAGGATATAGCATATTAATGTGCCATAAATAGAGCTTTCCCATCTGTCATGCACCTACACACAAAATGATTTTTTAAAAATTATTATTGATTAGTATTCACACACACACACACACACACACACACACACACACACACACACACACACACACACACACACACACACACACACACACACACAGGTAATATTTAAACACAACTTATTTTTCCATCATTCGCACTTAAAGCTGAAGAATGGATGTTGCCTTGTTTATTGGCACATTTTTATCTGATAACTTGGAGGAAGCAATCTTAAACTTAAATGGCAAGACGAATAACTGTACAAATTACATAATGATAAAGATGACAGTGGCATCTCAAGTCATTTTAATGCAGCTCTAGATAATGCATGACATGACCATATTTCTTAGTAAATGTTGATTACATCTATCAGCTTTTGAAAGAGCGCATGTTTGGAGAAAGAGTACATTAGAAGTAATGCAGGATTTTCTCCTGGAGGGAAACCATGCCGAGTCTCATAGACATTTCTGGGAAATGTGGTGCATTGTGAGTAACTGGCCTTTCTCTCTTTTGTACGATCACTGTGACCCAGTGTTGCCAGGTCCACCGTTTTCCAGGCTAAAAGGGAATCAATTTTGAACTGTTTCTGAAGATTGATTGGAGGTTTGGCGTTTGGCATACATTACATTAAGAATATTAATGTTCTCCAGGTCAAATAGATTTTTTAATGCAAAAAGTGAATGCACATACTGTATGTATGCACTGTGGATACGATTACAGTTAGTGAATCAGTATATGTATATATACTGTATGTGAGAAATAACACTGTGTAATTACTATATGTAACAGTAGTGAAGTAAAATCGCCGGCTTTGCACCCAGTGTTACCGGGATTAGCTCGGGATCCACCATGACTCTGACCAGGAGTTACGAAAGATAAGTGAATAAATGAATGAATACAAATGTTTTGTATTGTGTTACTTTGTAAATTTGATAAGGCATTCATAAGGCTGTGCATATGATTTAGGAGGAGCAGATTCTGAGTTTTGGGATTGTACTGGTTTTTGGGCTGGTTTTGATCTGCCAGACCTGCCAGCCCTACTGTGTAAAAAGCCACTCAAGCTTTAACTTTGTAACAGCAGGAGCTGCTGATGTTTAGCACTTTCTCAGCATTGTAGCAAGTAGGTTGTTGTTGCTGAATGTAGTGAGTCTGGCAGGCACGGACTGGCCATTCGGAAGTTCAGGAATTTTCCCGATGGGCCGGTCTTGTGAGGGCCAGACTTTTTTTTCCTAACCCAGGCATTATATAGCCTATATACAGATATTCAATAGGTCATCTTAGCTGCAGCGACACGGTTTCATCGTTTTACATATTAGCTTAACACAAACAATACAAATTAACAGATTGTGGGTTTTTTTAAATTAATGATTCGTTGATCGAGAAACATGTTGGGGCCGCTTGTCAGCAAATTCCCGGGCTGCTTTTCCTTGCCAGTCCGCCCCTGGAGTCAGAGAGAGAAAAGTGAACAGACGAGCGTAATGAATGACTGTAAAATAGATATAGTCAAAGTGCAGGTCAAGTTTCTGCTATAGGCTCTGCTCAGTTCAGTGGGGAACACTAGGTCCAGGATCTCCTGCAGACTCTGCTTCAATTAGGGGACAGCAAATCCAGGCTCTGCTGTAGATAGATAGATGGGGGGCAACAGATCCCGGCTATTCTCTATGCCCTATTAGGTAGGGGACAGCAAGTCAAGGCTCTGCTGTAGGCCCTGTTCTGTGGGAGACAGCAGGTCCCAGAAGCACTATAAGCTCTGCTCAATTCAGTGGGGGACAGCATGACCATGCGCTGCTGTAGACAATGTTTCAGTGGGGGATAGCAGGTCCAGGCTCTGCTATACACCATGTCCAGTAGTTGATAGCAGGTGCAGGAACCGCAATAGGTTTGTTTCAGTGGGAGACAGCAGGCCAAGGACATGCAGTAGGCCCTGTTCAGTGGGAGACTGCTGGTCCAGTACACGCAGTAGGCCCTGTTCAGTTGGAAACAGCAGGTCCAGGACATGCAGTAGGCCCTGTTCAATGGGAGACAGCAGGTCCAGTGCACACAGAAGGCCCCGTTCAATTGGAGTCAGCAGGTCCTACGTCAAAGTAATATGTCATCAGCAGTCGGATTACAGACTCAGTCACAAGTGTAAGTAAAGTAAGTAAAATATTCTCTAATTAACAAGACTGAGATGGAATGTACTTTATCATCATTTTGCCCCTAATGTGTGTTTGGATGAGAAACTAACATTTCATAAATTGAGCACATAACATCTAATCAAAGTACAAATTACAAGGGGTGTAATGATGCATCATGACAAGATGCATTGCGATGCAAAAATGTGACTTGGAAATGTGTGATATCGGCATTCTATTAAAGACGCATCAAATGCAATTGCACTGTTTGACCACGAGAGGTCCCAATCCGTGCATCCCATAGACTTAAATATATATAGAAAGCATGCTGGTCACATAATCATGTTCTTTCTTGGAGAGACTGTGCCATTAGGGACAGCTGGAAATAAAGAAAATGAAAGAAGTATGTAGTCAAATAAGGCTGTAAACTTTATGATTTTTCCTTTCTGCAGGCTGAATGAGATGGCTAAAAAATTCTTTGACTAACCATACAAAAAATAAATTATTAACTAAGGCTGTGTGAATGAACCAAAGTAAGTCTTAGCATATATGGCTAGACGGGTTCAATCCAACTGGGAGCCTACATTAACTCTACATTGGCGTAACCACTCGTTACAACCGTGGTGAGCAGAAAGGCATCTCACAACAGGAATCCAGTGTCTAGTGGGAGCAGGCTCTTCGAATCTGTACAGTTTAAGATTGGAAAAACATCACCTGGTCTCAGGAATCTCAGTTTTTGCTGCGACATGCAGATGGTATGGTGTCAACAGTATAGATCAGTGGACGCAACCTGGCTTGTGTCAACAGTTCAGGCTGCTGCCGGTGGTGTAATGGTGTGAGGAATGTTTTCTTGATACTCTGGGCTCCTTTTATCAACTGAGCATCTCTGAATATTGCTGCTGACCACGTGCATTCATTTCTGGTTACAATTTACCCATTTTATAATGGCTACTTCCAGCATTATAATGCTCCACACAACAAAGCAGTTGTCATCTCAGACTGGTTCCATGAACATGGCAATGAGTTCAGTGTACTTCAGTGGTCTCCGCCAGTCAATATGGACCATGAATCCATGCCACAAAGAAGAGAATAAAGAGGATAAACGGGGGTCCAAGCTCTTAGATAGTTCCTATGCTTAGTATGGTGGTCCTAATAAAGTGAAAATTAGATCATTTAACTGCTGTTTCATTTATAAACTGTATATAGATTATATAGCCACTTGACTTGGCTTGTTCAAAAGCATATTTTACCCTAGTAACTGTGCAGGGCTTAAGATTAACTGCTTTTGTGGAACCAAAATGGACACTCAACACTTTCTTTCTTTCTTTCTTTCTTTCTTTCTTTTTTGTTTAAAAAAAAAAATTATTTGCTGTATCCTTAGAAAAACAGCAGTCGAAATTAATTACAGAACTAAATCGGCATAGACAATGATCAAACTGGTGCCTATATTAATAATAACATAATAATAACAATAATAACAATAATTATTGTTTATTATGGGGCCAAGCACCCTATTGTTATTCTACCTTTTCTTCTTCTTCTTCTTCTTCTTCTTCTTCTTCTTCTTCTTCTTCTTCATTTACTGCTAGGGTGTCTATGGCAGCCCATAGAACCGTCTGGTAAAAAGTTGTGAAATTTGGCACACAGCTTCAGGACACATTCAGCTACAAATACACCAAATCTGTGCTCCCAAGCTCCCAAAGCTCTAGCACTACCAACAGGTCAATGTTTGGCCAAATTTCAAAGTACTTTTATGCCCATAACTTTTGAACTGTGTGGCCAAAATTTCAATGCCAGGTGTCCAACAAGTCCAACAAATGTACACCTTGTCTTTAATGTGGTAAATATTATCTGCATCAATTTTGATCCTGCTTATGTCAGTAGACAGATAAAAGAAACGAGTAGAAAAACTGATCTTTTCCAATCTACAGAACAGTGGAAAACAGGAAAACAGAAATAAATAAAGATGTCTGTAGCCACTTCAATATCTGCCAAAACCCATGACGTGTTTGCCCTTGGAGGGAGCAGAGCAGTCAGAAAGAGAAGGTCTGATGTGCTGCTGGAGATTCAGTAGTGTGGGCTACAATAATGGTGCAGAAAAAAGTGCTGATCTTATTTCTTTATGAATCCACAGAACCATGTATACATCATGTCCTGCTGAGCTGAGAGCAAAGGAATATAAATGTGGGTATTAAGTTCTCTATGTGTGAGGTGTTACAGGTCTTATTTTCTGGGCTGTGTTCCAATTCCAACATATTCCTTATTTCCTATATCCTGAGATAGACTACATTAGATTAAAGTAAATTCAGATTGTGTGAGAAATTACAGTAATGAAGGATTTGCTTGGTAATTCATTGTCTTTTCTGAAGATTTTCTGATGTAATCAATTATCACTGAAATGACAATCACTTGGGGGCTTAGTGGTTGGCACATTTGCCTCGCACCTCTGGGGTTTTGGGTTTGAATCCTGGCTCCTCCCTGTGTGCACGGAGTTTGCATGTTCTCCCTGTACTTCGGGGGTTTCCTCCGGGTACTCCAGTTTCCTCCCCCAGTCCAAAGACATGCGTTGTAGGCTGATGGGCATCTTTAAATTGTCTGTAGTGTATGAGTGTGCCCTGCAATGGATTGGCACCCTATCCAGAGTGTCCCCCGCCTTGTGCCCTGAGTCTTCCAGGTTCCCCGCAGCCCTGTGTAGGATAAGTGGTATGGAAAATGGATGGATGGATGACAATCAATTCTACCATTTGCGCCCGGTCACTGTTCTTCACTAAGGATATTGTCATTAAAGAGGGAGGGGCAGGTTAATGGGTTAGTTTGTAAGAGGCAGCCAAGATGTGTTTGTTGTTATTACAAGGCTCCAACTCCTTTTTTTATTTTTAATTTTTTATAGCTATACCAGTTTTCTATAAACAGCAACTTAACAGTATTTAAGTTGCTGAGTAAAATTTCCTGGGCAATTTACTAGGTAGAATTTAAAACTTTGTAGTTACCTCAGTGACATACTCTTCTCCTTGGGTTTTTAGTCAGACACATTTTTTAGCCAGATAAATGTCTTGATCATGCATGATGAACAACTAGGCCTAAAAGGCAATCATGATAAGAGTCACTTCACTCCTTCGCCGGCTGTTCAGAATTATGAGGCTTTAATCGCCTGGCATAAGGGCCTTCTTCACAAAGCACAGAGCTGTCTCAATAATGGAGTATTGAAATATTGTGTTTTGATGTCGCGGAAATGCTCAACATCTGTCAGCTATATAACATATGTCCTCCACTCAGTCGTAGAACCACAGTTATATACATAACCTTCTGTTTTCAAAGATAAGAACTGGTTAAAAGATGTATACAAAGCATGGACTCTATTTGGTATTTTATTCCTCGTCATATTTTTCAGAACATTGGGTGCCCTTACTTTTCTTGAAATGCAGTTACCATTACCACTAAGTCACTAAACTTTCAAAATTTCATTAGCAAACCTTTCTTACCTGGATCTTCTCCTACATTTAATGTTTTTTGCAGCATTATAACGAACAAAACTTTCTTTTTAGTCAATGATTGTAATAAGAATGTTATTTATGTGATAGATCTATTCAATAAAAAGGTATCGTTATAGATATATTTGAGGATTTGCTCTCCCAGTATAACTTTCCTATTATGTCTAAATAATTCAGATTCAGAAATAGAGTCTGTAAAAATCAATCCTTTGCCAAAAGACATGTAAGACATGCAAACATGACCAAAAACATTCTCTGATCTGATCAGAGCAAATTTGAATATTCTGGCCTTGGCTCGAAGCACTACATTGGGCAGAAACCCAACACTGCTCATCACCCCTGCGTATCATCACCACAGTGAAGCATGGTGGTGGTAGTATCATGTTGACAGTAACTCTTGGCCTCTTGGTTACCCATGCCCCAGGTGTGAAGGACTGGTGTCCCATCCAGGGTGTATATTCCCGCTTCAGCCCCAGTATTCTTGTACTTTGAAATCATGAATACGGTTTATTTAATCTATATAGGAAAAACCTCAGTTTTTCTCACCAAGGCAAAGGCAAAACACAGCCATATTAATTCTGCATGCTATTTGATATTTCATCAGGCTTTCAAGTTTTAAAGTAAGAACTTGTCCTGATTGTACCACTAAATAATGTGAAGTAAGCACTGTATAATCTGGTGATTCATGTTTTTGTCATTAAAGCCAAACTATCATTAAAGGCAAACATGCTATGCATGTGGGACTTGATCAATTTTATTATGAATTGTCTTGCTTTTCAAAAGGGAGAAAACTTACCTGTCTGGAAGCCAGAAAGAAAGAGAAAACGAGAAGAAGATGAAGCAGAACTGTGGTAAGTGGTGGAGATAATCTAATAATGAAATAATTAAAAAAGGTAATGGACACTGCAGTGGTTAACAGTGGTCTATGAAATAAGAGGTGCATACATAGTAATGTATTTAAAAAAAAAAATACACTTACCAAAGCAGAAGAGAAGAGATGAGGTAAGAGGAGGCGATCTCCAACTTTAGAGGACCGGAAACCTGCAGCTCCGAATGTAGTCACAAACTTCGGATTGGATACCTCCGAATGCTGTACACTTTATCGTATTGTGATTCAGGGATTGTTTGTGATGGAATACAGGCTTATATTGTATAATGTGTTTTCTGTTGCGATAAAATGATCAAGCAGAGCCATTTAATCCAAAATTGGATTTACTGGTAAAAATCTGTGTATATCCATTTCCCCCTCAGGCTAACTGACTGTGTGAGCTAGTGTTTGGAACAACTGACACAGGTCAGCCAATAGGACACAAGTATTTCCACGTACTTTGCTGTAAATTCTGTCGGATTGGTCTTGCCTCCATTCACTTAAGATAATATACAACACTTTATCGTATTGTGATTCAGAGAATATTTGTGATGGAATGCAGGCTTACTGTATATTGTATAATGTGTTTTCTGTTGCGATAATATGATCAAGCAGAGCTGTTTTAATCTAAAACTGGCTGAAAAATTTTAATAAATATAAATATTTGTGTTTTCAATAATGACCTAAACAATCATAGTTTTTTTTTGTTTTTTTTTGCCAGACACACACACTTTAATTCACACTTTAATATTTAGGTGTGTACCTCAGTTTCAGGTTAAACACACAATTGACTTCACCAGAAAGAAAGCAACTTATGTATCATTACAGTAGCCGAGTGGCTGAATACACAGTTTCACATGAGCTACTCCATGAAAAGAGGCACACACATTTCCTCTCAATAATATACAACGATGTCATAAGGTCATAAATAAAGGCACAATAAACACATACACACATGGAACATGCACAGGATTCTTTGCACAAAAGTTAATATTTACAGCAGTTGATCCTAGCATATGCAGTGAAACCTATTCAGTAAACATGCTAGACGAAAGTTTGAATAGAAAGAAAACATTTTTGAAAACATAGACACATGTGAAACCACATCAGAAATAATGACGCTATGGTTTAGCTGGAGCTTTGCAGCACTCTCATTTTAAAGCAAAGTTTCCGAGAACAAATCCACCTCACCTCAAATGTAGTCAAGACGTTTGGTGTTTTGCTAGTTAGCTATCGCTTGTAAGGAGAGGCTTTTCTTACAAAGTTAGCTTTTACTCAGTAGTTAGCATTTGATTAATGGGGGGGTTGGTGCTTTGTATTGCTAGATTGGATTTTGGTCACTGGTTAGGTTTTGCATTGTTTCGTTTCACTCTTGATTTTTGGGTAAGCTTTTACTCACTAGTTAGGTTGCTTGGTAGGCGAGCTTTTTTTTGCTAGGTTAGCTTTCACACACTAGTTAACTTTCACTTTTTGGTAGGTTTTTACACACTAGCTTGCTTCTGAATTTAAATGAGTTTTTGCTCATTGGGCTAGTTTTCACTCACCAGGTTGAAACCATTCAAGTGTGTATACCAGGGACGTTAGCTAGACTGGTAATCATCCGGGACTTAGCCCAGATTCTTCTCCATCAACAAAACTTGTATAAAAACAAAAACAATGACTTCTAAATAGACTGTTTCCATGCATTTTTTTTCTTGCATGTGAGGGCTAAATGTGAAAAGTGAACAAAAAGTTGGATTTATTATGAAACTTGCCTCGGGTGTTATCACTGTTTGCAGGACTACCAGGCCAATAAAATATAAAACTTTTTGGCTATCTAACCTGAGACTAGGCTAGTTTGGTGTCACTAGCCAAGGAGAGGCACCATTAAGCTATCACTGTATAGGTTTAGCTGCTACAGTGCCATGGAAAGTACGTTAGCTGCTCTGATCATATCATGTTGGAACTCATATAGACATTTAAACATCTGGCTCAGCATGAGAGGATGTTAGTGTTTCAGTTTCAACCCTTTTACTGGTAAAATCCATTTCCTCCTCACACTGACTGACTGTGTGAGCTAGCATTTGGCAGAATTGAGACCTGTCAGCCAATAGGACACAAGTATTTTCATGTATTTTCCTGTAAACCCTGTCTGATTGGTCTTGCCTCCGTTCACTGAAGATAATATACAACACTCTGTTCACTGAAGATGCAAGATTACAACACTGCCGTCTTCTTTTACTGACATTCAGTTACATAGTGACAAACCGCTCCAAGTGGAGAATTATTCGGGGCTAAAGAAGAAATCTTCGGGGCTACAGCCCGAATGTCCAGGCCAGGTTTCATCAAATACAATGTAGGAGGTGACAGGAAACAACAACCTTGTGATTGTTGAAGGACAAGTTTATGTAGATTTACCCAAGATTAGCTCCATTCACTTTACATTGAAAGGGAAGACATTGTGGTCAAATTCATATAGACATTGGCAAGTGACTAGACTTTGTACAGGACATGGTGAATACAAAACTAATATGTACATTATTAGAGAACATGGCTCATTTATGCTTTTTAGGGTTTTAAGAACTTATTATACACACATCATCAGTGTTTTCTTATTCCGTTTGCTGTTTTGTTTGATTTTTGCTGGGGTTTTGGGGGCTTTTGGATCACTCATTTAGATTGTCATTGGACTCATGTTTGTGTTTGATACTACACTATACTGTTGGCTTATTATTTTTTTTAATGGATTGAGTGTTTTATTGATTATTAAACTCTGTATCCTTAGTTCGAGGCCAGGCATTACAGTGGCAGTATTGTGTTTAACAGTATAGCCAGTCCGGTCATCTAAACGCAACCTCATCAAGCTCTGTGAGGAGATAAATAAAGAGGTTAGAGAGAGAGAGAGAGAGAGAGAGAGAGAGAGAGAGAGAGAGAGAGAGAGAGGTGTCCATCCATTTCTTTTCTCCATGGTCCCATAGGAGACATGGTGGAGCATCTCCGATGTAAAGACGGGACACATTGACTTTTTGGATGAAGAGAGTGAGCAGGAGTTAGAGCTGCCAATGCCTAATGTTCATGACAAGGCTTTGAAAAGCACACAATTGCTCTACTGCATAAATTATATTTCCTCAGACCAGAAGGGATCTCCAACACAGATCATAAAGACAGAACTTCAGATCTTCAGAGAACTCTCAGTCACTCTCGTTTTCTGTCCACACAAAATACCAAAGTGCCCTTCACAATACTCACTGTCCTTCTACTTGTTCCTGACTCATCCACCAAGAATTTCCTCTCATGCTATAAATGTTTTTTTTTTTTTTTGTTTTTTTTTACAAGAAGCATATTGATGAAAACCAGGCTGGGGAAATCATAGGACAGGCAGGAAAATTAGGGCAAAAGATTGTATACTGGACACACTGCATAAGGGAGGCTTTATATACATACAGTAGTGTAACTGTATTTCATGGTCCTTAGCCCAGGCCAGGCTTTATTATGTTGAGAAAGAAAATGCTTTTTCATTTTGACATGCAATGTGTATCCATTAAACGCTGGTACAGTTGGTGATCTGCGGCATCTCGGCTTTGCTGCGCACTCCCTTAACATCATTGGACGGAGATCCCCCGTTGCTCTGGCACTTGAACACTTGCTTGTATGCCTTCCGGAAATTTTCAGAGAGGAAAGCATAGATGATGGGGTTGACAGAAGAGTTGCTATAGGCCAGGCAGTGCGCAATGACACGGAACATAAAAGACGCTTGGTTCAAAGGGAATGAGCCGAACTCCACCCACAGATGGACGATGTGATGAGGGAGCCAGGAGAGACAGAACACCACCACGACCACCAACACTGTCTGTGCCGTCTGAGGAAAAAACACACATACGTAGATTTACCAATCAATACAACGGTTCCCGTCTTCTTCTTGGTGCTGATCGAAAAACCCTTCCTGTGCTTGGGGATGGCATGAAATGAACACAAAGCCATCCAACAAAAGTGGGTACAATTTAGCACTCCATTTGGCAGCCATGGTAACTCTGTAAACATTTCAGAAAATTTCTTTTTTACCCCATTTTCTTCCAATTTTTCCACTGGTAATTCCCATCAACTAGCTATTTCTTCCATATCATACAACAGTTACCAACTAGGGAGGGTGAGGGCTTCCTCCAAGTAGAACTTTCAGGAGACTGCCATTTTCTGTATACAAGAGATCACAGAATATGACTGCCTAATGGCTATGGATCAAAGGCTATAATTGGCTAATGGTCATGTGGCACTACTTGACAGCCAGAAAAAAAAAAAAAAAAACTGTGTTGTTTAGTATGAAAGCTGCCACAAAAGAAAAAAAAAAACTATCAGCATCTCATGATACGTTTTGTGAAAAGCATCTTGTTATTATTACATAAATATATCATTAAAAATAATGATTTAATTTTTTCACTCTAGCCTTCAAGGTTACCATGGAAATATGCAAAGGTACAATACTGTGTACTTAACACCTTGTACAAGGGAATAAAGTGCATTTTCAGAGTAACATCAAAGCTTTTGGTTTCACAGAACAGCAAAGTCCCTGAATCGTATAAAATGGATGAAGGCATCTGAATAAATGTAATTTAATTAATGGTTATTAGCTACAAGTGGAGTTATTACGGTAATTTATGGTTATTAGCTAAAAAATTAGCTACGCAATTTGCTTGAAAATGGCTTTGTTTGGGTCTGGATTAATGAAGTGTATGGGTGCTGGATGGGATCAGAATAGCAAAACAAACAAACAAACAAAAAAACAGGGCTCCCAGGTGTTCTGGAAAAGCCAGAAATGAATTATATTTAGAGACATGGAAAACACCTGGAAAATAAGAATAGTGAGGTCTTGGAAAAGTGTTAAAAAATAAAAAAAAATAAATAAATAAAATAAAAAAAATCAATCCACTGAGATTGCTTTTGTTTAGTGTATTGTCAGCTGAGGGGAAGATAACTCAATGGGGAAAATAAATCCTAAAATAAGATTACTTTTATAGCAGGACAAGTGAAAACTCTATTATAGTGAAGAGAGCTCTGGCGATCTGGCTGATTGGTGCTCAGACAACAACCTCTCCCTGAACGTCAGTAAAACCAAAGAGATGATTGTGGACTACAGGAAGAGACAAGTGAGTGATAACGCCCCTATCCACACCCTCTCTATTAGGACATTTGGTGCCTGAGGGGAGCCAAAAAGATCATCAAGGACAGCAGTTATACAGAACACTCGCTCTTTCAATCTTTGCTTCCATCTGGCAGATGCTACCGGAGAACCCAGGGGTGCACAAATAGACTAAAAAACAGTTACGTTCCCCAAGCCACCAGCCTTTTAAACAGTCAATGATAGCATAATTCGCCCAGACGTCCTTTTTGCACACCACTTTGCACATTGCACATTTAGTATGTACACCACCCACCCATATTTATGTATATTTTGTGTATCTCTTGTGTATGTCTGTGCATTTGTGCATCCTGAATGTACGTATACATATTACCCTGGATATACTTGATATTGCATTTACATTTTTATATTTTGCTTAGTAGATGTTATATGTTAATATATGGATTTCTCAGTGGAGCTACCATAAGAATTTCAATTTGCAGGTTTCCATGTGTCAGCTGTGTAAATGACAAATAAAAGACGTGACTTTGACTTTATATTGGTGTGCCTAGTAGAGTGAAGCTAAATAAACATATCAATTATTTCTACTAATTAAGACAATAACTTGAAATAATGAGATATTAACTAGAAATTAAGAGTTCAGTCACAATAATGAGATATTAAGTCAAAACATATTAAAACAACATAGCTTGTATATTGAAACAATGACTTATTAAGTCAAACTAATGACATTTTATTATATAGTTTATATGTGACACATCTTGAAATAATGAGTATTAATTCAAAAACAACAACGTATCTTGAATTAATGAGTTATTAAATTGCAATGACGAGATATTAAGTCAAAATAACAACATAATGTCTTGAAATAACAAGTTATTATCAACATAATATTTTGAAATAATGAGTTGTTATGTTGAAATAATGACATATCTTGAAATAATGAGATATTAAGTCGAAAGAATATAATATCTTGAAATGCTGAAATTAGGAAATATTAAGTCAAAATAACAATATATTATAGCAATGAGTTATTATGACAAAATATCTTGAAACAACAATGAAATCGAAAAAAAAACAATGCTTAATCTGAATCAGGAAATACTTTTTAAAAAAATATTATTTGTGTTAGAAGGGAGGTATACAAGCATCAAAACAAGTAGATTAATCAGTGAGACTGGTGTGTGTCTTCATTAATTTCATTTTAATTAGCCTGAATCATGATGTGACAAAGAAGACAGGTGTTTATGGTGTTTTTTTTTTAATTAATAACACAGGCAGAGCTAAAGTTCTCTGTCTCTCTGCACTGTGCATCTGTGTGTGTGTGTGTGTGTGTGTGTGTGTGTGTGTGTGTGTGTGAAGTCAGATAGGAGCTGAAGTTTCGTAATTGCAGCGATAGTGCCGTTTCCTCAGCTGTATTTAACGTCACGGTTCTCAGAGAACGGAGTGAGTAATGTCCATCTGAACGCTGCTTTTAACCTTCATCAGTCACACTGATAAGAGCTCGGCTCCACTTTGCTCGGCTCACGGAGGCCGCACACGACTCATTGAAGCTAAATTAATCCAGCAAACGCCTTAAAAATAAACATCTTCATCATATCATGTCATTATCTTATTTAACCACTCAGAACAGCACTTTATCATGTTAACGTGAGCAGTTTATCATTTGTATCATGGAAGACGGTGTTTGGTCCGTCAAGTCCGACTGTTAAATCAACATGGAAAATGGGGAAGCTTCAGAAAACGCACTGAGCTTTATTTTTTTTTTTTAAAGAAAAAAAAAAGGTATGTAATGACTGAACAGTTCTAAAACGAACTTTCCTCTATGGAGGAAATGATGTACAGTCCCCTCCAAAACTACTGGAACGGCAAGGCCAATTCAGTTGTTTTTGCTTTAGACTGAAGACATTTGGGTTCGAGATCAAAAGATGAATATGAGAAGAGAGTTTAGAATTTCAGGGGTTTTTTTCTTGGTATTTATATGTAGACGTGTTAAACGACATAGAACACAGCACATTTTGTATCAGACCACCCAATTTATAGACGAGCAAAAATATTGGAACATGGGACTGACAGGTGTTTCTTGTTACCCAGGTGTGTCCTGTTAGATTGATTGTTTAAACAGTTAATAGCTCTGAACATCGACTCTTGGTTTTAGCCTTCAGTTTCACCTGTGAAGACTGCATTTGTTGTTTAAAAGGATAAGAAATACAGAGATGAGCCACAAACGTTCTGGAACCAAGATTATCCTTTACCAACATGATGGAAAGGCCAAAGTGTGAAGAAAGAATGGATCTGCTCATGATCCAAAACATACAAGTTCATCTCTTGAAACATGGTGGAGGTAGTGTCATGGATTGGGCTCGCATGGCTGCTTCTGGAACAGGCTCACTAATCTTTATTGATGATGTAACTCATAATGGTAGCAGCAGAATGAAATGCATCCAAATCAATTGGGAGGAACTTTATTATGCAGCAAGACAATGACCCAAAACACACTGCCAACTCAACATAGGACTTTATCCTTGGAAAAGTAGAAGGTTTTAGACTGGCCAAGTCAATCACCAGACCTTAATCTAATTGAGCAGCGTTTCACGTCATGAAGAGGAGACTGAATAAACCCCACAAAACAAACAACAACTGAAAGAGGCTGTGGTAAAAGCCTGGAAAAGCTTCACAAAAGAAGAAACCAACAGTTTGGTGATGTCAGTGAGTCACAGGCTTGATGCAGTTATTGCAAGCAAGGGATATGAAACCAAATATTAAGTGCTCTTTACTTCAATTTACTTCAAGATTTTTCTATTCTTATACTTTTGCTCACCTAAAAATTGTGTGGTCTGATACAAAAGGTTCTATATTTATATTGTTTAACACATCTATATGTAAATACCAGGAAATAAAAGGTGAAATCCTAAACTCTCGTCTCATATCCATCTTTTGATCTCAAACCCAAATGTCTTGGGTTACGGCACAATGGTGTATACACAAACAAAGAATTGGCCTTGCCGTTCCAATAGTTTCAGAGGGGACTGTAATTTTATCTTTAAAATACAGCTGGGCTTAGCCCTGGTAGCACATTTATATCAGCACCATTTCTTTTTTAGTACAAGTAGAAGACTGATGCTGAAACATACATAACCACACTGGACTTACTTGCACCTTGTTTCGTTTTGTGCACTATAGTAGCCTGGGATTCGTTGTTGATTTATTGCTCACCTAAAACTAGTGTATGAGTGGCCGAGTTATGTGCTTTTCTTTATATTTTCTGGTCAAAAAAGATCACTGTGCTTTATGTGCTGTTTATTGTACACTGATTTATGGAGTGAGGAAACACTGAAGTGGTTCAGCCCTCTGAATAGGTTTTAGTGTCCTGTTTAACTGTTTATCTTACAGTTACATTTTACAATCCAACATTATGACTATCACATTATACTGCATGATATACTGTAATGCATTTTTAATGAGGCAGTATTTAAAACACACAGTAAGCCCAAATGTTGTTCACCAAAGCCCTAAAACATCCTCTTATTGCACATGGTGTCATAAATAAAGACTAGCCACGTATGAGAATGATTAGACCAATTCAGTGATGTACAACATAATACAGGTATAAGAGAATATCACCTCACATCTCAATTTTGCATGTTTTAATAGATGGATATAATTATTCCATTGTATGCAAAACACCCAAACCCAAACTTGTATTCAGAGTCAGGTTACGCAGCTGCTTAAGTCCATTTCCTGGGCTCGTTCAGAATATGCAGATTGCCAACATCCGTTGCATAGTAGGTACTTTCAAAATGCAGAATGTCTCTGTATTCTCTGTAGCCTAAAGGCTGTCTGCATTTTGAAAATATTTTACCTCACACCTTCACGGTTGGGGGTTCGAATCACACCTCTGCCCTGTGTGCATGGAGCTTGCAAGGTTTCCTCCGAGTACTCCAGTTTCCTTCCCCAGTCCAAAGACATGCGCTGTGGCATTTCAAAATTGTCTATAGTGTCGAATGTGTGTGCGATTGTGCCCTGCGATGGGTTGGCACCCTGTCCAGGGTGTCCCCCCCGCCTTGCGCCCCGAGTTGCCTGGGATAGGCTCCAGGCTCCCCCTCGACCCTGTTTAGGATAAGCGGTATGGAAAATGGATGAACAGTCTTCAGCAATAGGACCTTAAAATTTGCTTAAAATCAGTTCATGAGGTGGGTCAGCACCTCAGCTGTGGGTCAGCTGAAGCTGATGCAAATGCAGTTTAGCTGTTTATTTAAAAGATAGCGGTGAACAAATCTAAAATGTGAGTCAGAAGACCTAAACAGTCAACAGGTAGAGGTCAGGTGATCGGCAAACAGCTGAAACATGGACTATGCAAACACAGAGAACCAGGGAACAGAACAAGATCAAACACCAGAATATCACTAAACAGAATCAAGGCTTGTGAAAGTCAGGCACTTGTACACTGAGCATTTACTTCGCAAAGCGTGTGTGTATTTGTGTGTCTGAGTCCAATATATAGTGGCGATGGTGATTAGTGACAGGTGTGCATGATTAGAAGTCCTGTGACTGTGAATGTGACAAGGTGCGTGTGCTGTGGGAATCGTAGTTCGGGGTGGCCAAGTTTCTAGGCTGTGGTGTATTCTGGGAAACGGAGTTCCTTGCTGGTAACGAGGCTGACCTGATACATAGTGATTGAGGTTGGCTTGGATAAAATATGTTGCTGCAGAACGTAGCATACAGAGCATTCTAGTTAAAGTTTGACACATTGCTATGCAATGTATGCTTATGACAGAACATTTATATTCAGCATATAGAGGGTGCTGCAAAAAAGTCGCGGGTGAACTTTTTTGCTCTGTAAGACTGGGTTGAAGAAGAATGGGCTTAAATCTCAGGACAGAATACCAATTTCAGTATAAAATTTTCACTGCACGTGTAATTGAACTGTGAATACAGCCCAATGTGCGCAAAAGGTAGCGATGAGAACATCATGCTTTAGAGATGGCTGTGAATGTTATTTCCAAAATTACTGTACTCTATGCTTTAGGATTGTGGGTAATTAGTACTTCATCAGAAGTTAAATTTAAGTTAAATTAAACACGGTGCCAAGATATAAAAAGACAGATGTATGGTAAAGCATATTTAGTTCAGTTTACCTTTATTTATATCATAGCTCAAGTCAGTCTTGTCAATTTTGTATAGTGTTGTTGTCAAACATTCTGCAATCAAAAGCTTCTGCAGGCTTTTGGGCTCCACTGCATAATTTCTTTAGCTAAAATGAGATTTTTTTTGGCTGTAGGGCAAACGATTCGTCTGTTATACTGTACATTGCACATCAGATGTTTTACTGGAGTCCCTGCATTTCGACATTTGACATTTCCATGAAGTTAAATGAACTGTGTTCGGGTGCCATCTCAGTGTTCAGGCCCCAGACTGCACACCAGTCACGGTAATATTAGAAAGGCTAGTAGGCTATTAGGTGCTTAGTCAGTGCCAGCAACACTACATTGGTTACAGCTCATTTTTACATTTATGCCACATTTGCAGTATGTTTTCAGCTACATTACTTATGCCGTTCGATATCAGCAATAAAAAAAAAAAAAATGCAGGTCAACTAATTTCTACATCCACAATAGTCAGAGCAGGTCTCAGGAACCTTTAGGTTGCAGGGCCTAACTGAACGTAGTCGAATTTTTAAATCGAGAGCGGTGGGTAAGGCAAGAATGTTATTTAATAAATCCAGGTTGGAAAAATCCCCTGGGGCTTAAAACCTGAAGATGCAGTCCTAATGATGCCATTTGCCGTTCAATTTGTGATGCTTAAGAACATTATTAAAACTTTAAAGGAGCATTTGAAAGCCTTACCTTCCTCTTAGATGCCTCTGATTTTTTGGACATGTTCTTCAGCTTTTTGTGTAAGTGGTTTAAAACCTGCAAAAAAACAAACAAACAAAAAAAAAAAAACATACAAAAATCATTTACAGCTTTTATACCACAACGTTTTAATCAACTACAATAGAAATGAAGAGAATAGGTAAGAGAAGCTTCTTATTATTAAGAAGATATTATTATTATTATTATTATTATTATTATTATTATTATTATTATTATTATTATTGTTGTTGTTGTTGTTGTTGTTGTTGTTGTTGTTGTGTATAATTTAGTAGTGTTTATTGTGTTCACTCACGCTGGCGTAGCAGAAGCAGATGAGCAGCAGCGGCAGAACGTAGCCGAACACGAACGTGCACACCACGTAGATCTTCCTGTCCCGCGCGTTCGGCCACAGCTCCCAGCAGTACGTGTCGTTCTCCTTGGACTTGATGATGTTCTGGTAGTGCGCCACGGGGGCCGCCATAGCCAGCGACAGCGCCCAGATCGCGGCGATGGCGCGCACGGCGTGTCGAGCCACGCGCACCCCGGAGCACCTGCGCGAGTGCACGATGGCAACGTAGCGATCCACGGACATGGCGGACAGCGTGAATATGCTCACGAGCATGGAGACGGTGAAGAAGTAGTGCGTAAACTTGCAGAGGAACGCGCCTAGCACCCAGGTGGGCAGCACGTACACGGTGGCCTGGAAGGGCACGCAGAAGAGCAGGTAGGACAGGTCGGCCACGCTCAGGTTCAGGATGAAGATGTTGGTCGTGCCGCGCGGCGCTCCGGGACGTCTGCGCGCCAGCACCGCGATCACCACCGAGTTGCCCAGGACGCCCAGCGCGAAGATGAGCGCGAACGCGAGCAGGGCGACCACGTTGTCCGCCTCGATGTCCAGCGCCAGCTTCCCCGGTGTCGTCGCCTCCTCCGTGCCGTTCTCACACCCTACCCCGGTGGGGTCGCTCACACCAGACCGGTTCATCCCTTCCTTTAGGTCCATAAGGTCCACTGTGTCCCACAAACACTGCATGAAGCTCCTAGGCGTACACTCGCACACACGTACTCTCACACACGTACTCTCACACACTCTCCGCGCGCACTTCCCAAATGACTCTCGATGCGCGCTGATGCTGGTTATGTGTTCATTTCGGCTCCAGAAAGTCTCAGTGGATGAAACTCACACACACACACACATTCACACATTCGCACTCTATTCACTCTTGAGCATCTGAGGTCTTCTCTAAATCCAGTAAGTGAAAAAAGTGAAAACAACTGATTTAATATCTCTAATCTAAGAGTAAGTGTCTCATGGGCTGATGACGAGCGGATCAGTGCGCTTCGGACAGACCTGTGAGAGAGAGAGAGAGAGAGAGAGAGAGAGAGAGAGAGAGAGAGAGGTGCGCGCTCCCGCTGATAATGGCGCTGCAGTGCGCGCTCCCTGCTCCAATTGTATTTGGAGTGATTTGTAGCGAAGAGGAGAGTTATGATTATTCTTATTCATAATCAGTGTGATACACATGGTAATCATCAGAATATCAGAATACATCTCTCTCTCTCTCTCTCTCTCTCTCTCTCTCTCTCTCTCTCTCTCTCTCTCTGTCTCTGTCTCTCTCCCTCAATTCAATTCAATTCAATTCAAAGTACTTTATTGGCATGATTGTTTACATACAATATTGCCAAAGCATCACTATAGATAAGAAAGGAGAATTAAAAAACAACAATCATAATAGAATTTTAAAAATAAAAATGCTAATAGGAATAATAATAATAAAATAGAATAAAAAATATAGTAATAATTACAAAAATAAGTGAATAAAATGAAAAATAAAGTGACAAATTGCAAGGTGCCATGTGTAGGACAAAAGTATAAAGGTTACAATAATTATGTACATTAATGCCATAAAATAAAATAAAATAGAGTGAGGCAAATTAGAAATAGAGTAAATAAGCAGTATGTTGAGTGTGTACGCTTGTCCAGTGAGATGTGATCAGAGCAGTAGTTGGTTTCTGAGCATGTGCAGCTCAGAGATGAATTTTGCTGCAGCAGGTGCGTGACTCCGCCCCCATTAGCACCTGCATTTCGTTTGTTTCTGATAGGTTGGAAAACTGTGGTAAGAGCTTAGAGAATTTTTCAAAGTATTTTTCTCTTGTGTTACGAAAGGTATTGCAAAGAGAAAGTGTGCGTCTGTCTCAACCTCACCAGTGTTACAGTGACAGCACACTCTTTCTTCCTTTGGAAAGCCATGTTTGCTTGTGTCTGCCTTTCTCTATAGCTAGGCTGAGCCTCAGAATGCACAAAATGCCGAACTTTATATAACTTTATATAACTCTATATATGAATATAAAACACCAGGTGATATTTTTCCAATCTTCAACCATCCAGTTTCAGTGCTGAACCTGCGCTATTCTTTTAGGGTGTCAAGAATTCCTAGCTACAGCACTGTCTCCAAGATGAAGCGCGGGGTGGCGTTGATGGCGGTATTAGCATGAAATCTTTGGAAGTTTTTGAGCAGAGTGTGCAGATGAAGAGGTGAGAGAGCTGGGCAGACAAAAGGACTAAAGCGCTGCCAGATTGTTCACTTTTGGTTCAGATGAATTCAGGGCTAAATCCAACTCCACCACTATCAGGAGGTAGTCGAATGGCATTGTTAATCAGGGAATAGACCGTGTCAGTGCAAGAGCTCTATTACAAAATAAATCTTTGACACCATTTAAAATCACATGTTAATTATGAATATTATTATGCACGTTGTTCACGGAGGATTTTTCCTTTAAGAGCCCTTCGGAACTGTCATTAGCACTTGGCACCCACCCAGCGCCAGCTTCAGTTCAAGCTCAAAACGTATTATTAGCATTACATTACGCAATATTAATTGTAACAAAGAGGAATAGTGCTGCCAAAAGTCCTGCTGCGGCATGGTTTTATCACTATCTCGGCTAACAGCCCATAACTCATGCTTTTTGCATCCGTGTTTGTAAATTAGCCTACTTTACAAAATCAATAAATTAAGCACTAAACAACAGTGGTGGCAGCATGGGGAAGTTTTCACTGGTTATTATATCAGTTCACTGAGATAACACTTGTTCCTGTTTATATATATACAGAAGTCAGTGAAGTCAGCTTCCATTTCAGAGAGTTAATAAAGCTTCTAAACTCCTCCTTGTACTGTACTTTGCTAGGATTTTTAAAGCAAAGTCACCTTTGGAAAGGAATAGAGCTATAAACAATTCATTCAATCACCAAAAAAATGGAATTTCTGCCTGTTTTGTGTTCAGCATTGAATTTATTTCTGATGTCACACTCCACAGTAGTGGTTAATGGCTCATAAGAAAGTAGACACTCAGGGTGCTTCATAAGTTTTTTATTTATTTATTTTTTTACCTAGCCTACACGTTTAAATGTTATAATCTTATTGTGGCAGTTGTATACAGTGTTCTACTATCAAACAAGCTTTAGTAGTCCGTTTTTATCTCTGTACTAATGTTATTGTGGAGAGGTGTGAATTGTTTGCCCAGCAGGGGGCTCACACCCCTCCCCTTTCCCATCACCCTGTTCACCGGCAGCTAAACACAGAGTGATGATACTCTACACACAGAAACCCAACAGTGTCCTGACTAATCTTATAACAGAATTGCAGCGATAAAATAATTCATTTGTTTATACTGATTAAAAATGTCAGATAAGTCGAGTTCCAGTCCGCCGGTGGAATGGAATGTCAACTCCAGAATTATTGGCACCCTTTATAAAAATGAGCAAAATTGCTGTTGTTGTTGTTGTTCTTCTTCTTCTCACTTCCCCCTTTCCCTTCTTTTTCCCCCACCTTCTTTTTTACCTTCTACAGTATATTTTCTTCTGTTTCTTCTTTTTTTTCTAATAATCTAATAAATAAACAGATTAAAAAATAGCATTGTTATTCACCAAAGAAAAACATATGGTGT